>BJCO01776838.1:0-19114 GCA_018326465.1 Flaveria floridana | reverse complement strand
CTATGACCCGCCTGATATGTTTTCTATATAAGCCCCAAGTAAGCTCCAGCTATGATCCACGAACAGAAACCCATTTAGCCCATTCAGCCCATTCGGCCCAGCAGCTCCCAGCAGCTCAATAACAAACATAACAAACTAGTTAGGCACTAACAACAAAAATAACAACTTAGATAGGAAATGGAAATGAATATATACATTTATTATTGTATGTACATATATTTTCAACACAGGTACTCCGTACCGGCGTTCTGAGAAAGAATCTCCGACAACACATTCTCTTGAACGGAGTCACAGTTCTTCGTCATGTCTTCGATGAACTGAAGAGCTTTAGCATCTTTCTCACACGCCGGAGGTCCCAGCGGCGAAGAGATCGAAGAATCAACAGCCATTTTCAGAGAGGAAAAAAAAACAGAATATGCGTGTGTGTGTTTTGTTGTTGTTGTTGTTGTTGTTGTGAGTTGTTGGTGGAGTGTGTATTGGTGGATGGGGGGTTTTATAGGATGGGGGTGAGTTGCCACGTCGGATGAGAACGATGGTGGAATAGGGCAAAGGAATAATGTTTATTCCGAAGGGTATTTGACGGAGATTTGCATGTAAATGTTTTGCATAGGTGTTGACGTTGTAAGGTGAGGAGGGGGCAGGTGGGGCCATCCATGTCACCATGTCTATCAGGGGGATGATCAGGTGGGGACCGGTTTTATGACACGTCAGATCGGGGTTGGAATAAGGAGTTTGTCCGGACGCCGGAGCAGACGGCTGTTTCTGGTGGTGTTCTTCTGCTTGACAATGATGTTTTGCCGGCGATCCGGCATGCAGTTTTCAGCCTTCAACTTCATTCATCTCAGAAATTATATACTTTATTGTCAATGGATAGCGTTTGTTAGTACTGCAACACTTACCATGTTGCATATTAACCGTTGGATCAAAATTAAATAATATCATAACCGTGGTAATTAAGTTGGTTATATCCTCGAAACCCTTCTAGAAGCGGTTAAAAGAGTTTATGACTTATGGAGCAGCTATGGTGGTTTTTGATTTCTTTGAATTATGTTGTTTTTTCGTTGCTATTTTTAGTAGAAGATATAAGGATGTTGGTTTATCAGTTATTTTGAGTTTATTAGTTTCTTTCACTTTATGTATGAAACTTGAAGACGACGACGATCTGGTGGAAGAGAAGCTAGTATCTGTATGAAGAAACCAAATGGAATAAATAAAACGGATTTTCATTAATATTGGGTTCAAAACACGGTATGAGTTTCTTCTTCGATTCTGGATCTATTTGAGGTTTAATTTTCATTTGTTCACATTTTCATAATCAAATACTATTTTTGTTTAAAATGTAAAGAAATATTACATATTTATGACATTAATATATTATTAATATACCGTGTTAGATATGAAAGCAGTTAAAAATATAGTTTTATAATTAGAATATAGATATTGTTATACAACTTCAAACGGTAGAAAAAGTTGGTATGGATATATTAATACGACTTTTGTGTTTATAGCTTACTTGAGGTGATAATATAATTAAAAGAAATATTGCTCCACGTCTAGTAATATATACTTAAAAAAGTTATCGCATAATGTTAGAATACCATACGTATCTAAAGATACATTTGGAAATTTCATAAATATACAAATTGATTGTCTTTTCATGTATTACGGCATGATGCATGCTTTTCTTCATACGTTCCTTGAATAGCATTTTTCCTTGCTTGTATGTCTATTCTTATTCTCCTCGACCTATTATGAGTTAATTTTCACGGAGCTGTGTTTGTATTCATTTAATACTGTTCGTTGTATCATTTCCATCTTTTTATAACGACACTTTGCTGTAAAATGCCAAAATGGACACAGTTTTGAGCATAAATCGAAATATAAGAGATATAATAATGGTCATTTGTTGGCTGTGGTAAGTCACAATATATTATTGATTTGATTAAATTTTGAAAATGAGCATATGCAGAGACTAACATGTGATTACATCTTTCAGAATTTGTAATTTATCAAACATGCATATTGTATTTACATTTCTTTGTATACAAGATACAAGATCATTCATGTACATTAATTTATAACTAGGATAATAATAGAAGTATAGTATATATATAAAATCTCTCCCTATACGTTAAGAAATACAAAAAATATTCTCCTCAACAGTGGCGGAGCTGTTTCATAGGGGGGGCGGGGACGAAATTAATTTTTTTAAGGGGGGCGAACTCGATATTTATATAAAAATTTACACTATCGGGCTAAAATTTAACAATACAGATGAAAAAAAGGGGGGGCGCCCCCCCCCCCCCTTCCGGCCCCTATGATGCTCTGCCGGTGCTCCTCAAAACCCTAAAACCTAATACCAAATTAACATGACATCAGAGCAGAAAGTTAGTTCATCCAAGATAGTTCGTTATCCATTAAAACATTATCATCTTCTTGATTGTCTTATCACATCATCTTCTATCTATTTATTCTTAGTTATTCCTTATCCATAAACCTTACAATCATCCTTTGCTATTCATATTTAACCTGCACAAATATTTTGTTCTTTTTTTTATTCATCTTTTATTTTTTTATTCATCCTTTACCTAAAAACTCCTAAAAAACATGTTATATGTCAAGACTAGACTCCTGGCATTTAATATTAAGAAAACATTTCGAATCAAACACACTTAGCTAATCTGATCTTTATTAATTAAGTTAGATGACAATAATTATCTAGTTTGGGGGAAAGCCTATGGCTATGTCACAAAACTTAGAATGTTACATTGTCTACTTTTGTTGTACGAATGATTATTAGAACAATTTTTACAATAGAATCGTGTTTTGTGATTAAAAATTTATTTTCCGAGCATCTGTTTGCAAAACAAATGCAATTGAATACAAAATTTTATCTATCTATTCTAACCTACTCTGGTAAAACTAAATTATTGACTGATCAATTAAAGGTATCTGGCCTGGTGATCCTATAACTTATTCAAGTCTTCTATAAATTAAATGTTACAAGGTTTGAATAATATTTTTTTTTTGACATTTTTATTCTAAGTACTACAACTAAGGGTAATAGCCAATATTTTCTCGGTTGAAATCTAAGTTACTCATCTTAGAAATGCCAAGTATGCTTGCTTACAAGATTAAGTGTCATTCTAATGGTACCATTAGTAGATAACAAGCTCGGCTTATTTTCAAAGACATTAATCAGACGTAGGGTATTAACGACACTAAGACGCTTAGCCATGTGCTTACCTGCCACTTTTTAACTTGTTCATTTTTTGTACTTTCAAATTGTTGTAATATTTACCAAGTGCCTTTCTTCATGATGATTTATTTGAAACTGTATATGTGTCATAAAATAACTTCTAGGTTTTATTAACTCTACCCGACCACGTCATGTGTTTCTTGTAGAAGCCTATCTACGAACTCAAACATGCATCTTATACTTGGTTTTTCAAGCTATCGTCTGGTTTACATCAACATTTCTTTCTATGTAGACGCATCTTGTTTCATCTATAGTAGTGATTCACATGCAAGCTAGATTCTGATATACATTGATGATATCATCATCATTATGGGAGTTCTACAAGTTTTATTTGGATTTGATTGATCACTTGCATTCACGTTTATGCTCAATGACAGGCAAAATATCTCATTTTGTGGAAGTACAAGATATATATTCTAATAATACACGTCATTTATCTCATTAGCTCTACTTACATGACTTATGTCATCGGACTGGTCTTAATGAGTGTCGCCCATTATCTAGACCAGTTATCATATTCTTGCATTTTTGTAAAGGACCCTCTATTATATTAGAGTATAGTCAACACATTACGATTCACTGTCTTGACTCACCCTGAGATTACACGTGCGATTAGCAAGGTTTCTGAGTTCCTTTAGCAACCTACTGATCGACACTAAGGTTTAGCCAAACGCATTTTAAGGTATCTTAAACGGTGTTATTCTTATGGTTTAGTTATTCAACGATCTACTAGCCCTAAACTACATGCTTATTCTAATGTTGACTAGGCAGGAGCCTAATGATCACCGCTCACTACAAGATATTTAGACTGTTTGGACCCAACCTTATCTGTTAGAGTTCCAAGAAAGAACAAACTATTAACCATTCTAGTACAAAAATGAGTTTAGATCTTTTGCCCACACTGCAACAAAGGTTCACTGAATTTTATTATTATTTCTAAGCTTCATAATTTGATCCGTCTCCAATATATCTACATTATGACAATTTTGACATTATATACTTATTAGTCAATCCATTCATCAGCGCACAAAACATCCTGAGATTAATTTGTACTTTATTCAATATATTGTTTTAGCTAAGGCTTTTTCTATTAGATATATACCTACCACTTCTTAACTAGAAGATTAACTAACCAAAGGGATGTCATCCTCTTAATTTGATGCACTTAGGTCCAAGTTGTATTGTATATACATTTATTTTGGCAAGTATATAAAGGGATTAATCTTGTACATTTACACCTAGGAGTATTCTAGAAGTATAATGCTATCTCTATATCTAGAGTCTTTGTATGTTTCTAATTAATAAATAAAGAAAACCTTTTTCACCTAAAATCCCTAATACCAAACATAATTAATTATATATTTCCAATTAATCTTGAATTAAATAACTTTAGTCTTTATGATAATTTCCTTGCTTTCATGTTTTTATAACTCTTCCATTAAATAACGTAAAATGTTACACCTTTAGAGGAAGAAAACAAATAAAGCTAGGTTTGTATCCATTCATTTATTAATTAAAGGAATAACGAACAAAACACTTACATAAAACTATTTTGTTTTTCAAGTTTGTTTATTTAGTATCTGAATTTGTTGATGTTTGTTTGTAAATAAATAAACCAAAACACAAACAAACACAGAATAATAAATGAACTCAAATAGTTAACGTATGTCAAAATATTGGTCATCATCAAGGGATATGGACCACTAGCAGAAACACAAGACATTTGGGGTGATGACAACAAACATTAGCCCCACAATATCTCCTTAGAATATCATCAGATTTCATCCTAGGACTATTGATGTTTCATATCTTAGGGATCTTAATTGCAACAATTTCGGTGTTTGGTTTCTAGAGGTTGGTCATGACTATCTTGGACGGGAAAAAATCATTACATTTTAATAATTCTTGTGCGATCTTCATAACAATCAACAATTGATGAGGTTGAAGAATAGAAGTTGGCCTAAGATTAAAAACCAATGATAGAAGGAAGAGTGATTACGTTTTCTAATTTACAAATAGATCAATGTGTTCTAGACCGATAGGATGATGAGTTCTAGAATGACTACTCATTTTACATGTATAAAATTTAATTTATTATAATAAATGTGTACATGAGTGGATATAAATGAATGAAAATTAACAAATAAGCATTTAAGAACACTAACAAATGAACATAAACGAGCACCCACCAATATAAATAAACAATCAGAATCACAAATTAAGGACCAAAATGGATGATTGTAGTGTTTATATACATTATTTTAATTTAATGAACAAAAGGGTTCTTCATTTTCACTCATTTAGTAATAAACAAACTACTAACCCTGCATCAGATAGTTCATAAATGGTTTACTCAACATTTGATCTAATTATATATTCCTCTAAAGGATGAATTTGCTTTCTAACCTAGTATAATTGATTAATTGGTCTTTGAGAGAATTACGAATGATAAGTATATAATGCTAGCTAACAATATAATGCTAACATGTATAGTTACGTGCATTACAATATCATCAGATTTCATCCTAGGACTATATGATATGTTTACATGGGCTGGATTTTGTTAGGCAATCGGATGGTGTTGCAATCTCATTTATAAGTAATATAATTTTTTTAATTAAAATTTTAGTTTGCCATACATGATTGATGATACACCATGTCTAACCATTTAAGGGTGAAGGGGTGCTTTCACCACACACCATATAACACCATATACCCACCGATCATATTTTGTCATGTCACATCACATCATAACACGCTACAACACAACCTCAAATTTGATGGCGGCGGTGTTGCCACACCATACCACACACACACACACAAGAGTTCACACGTGTCATTGCCAAGCTACGTGATTTTTCACGGTGTGAGGGAGCCAACAAAGGTGTTGTCGTGCGGCGTAGGGGGGCACAGCGCCCTCACCACGGGTGCGGCCCTCCCACCCTAAGTCAGTTAACTTCTTTTTTTTTTAAATATAAAATTGAAATTAACTTTGTCAAAATATACAATAGCTTAATACTAACAAAAAATATTTTTTAAAAAGAAAAACTTCACAGAATAATAAATAAGTTTAGTAGTATTATTCCAGTTATGTGACTTATATTTTATTTTGTTCCAATGAGGTTACTAATATTTTTATATGTTCTGATCAGGTTACTAAAGTTTTAAAAGATTTCAATTAGGTCACTCGTATTTTTTTAATTCCTTTAAATAATTTGATTTTTTAAATAATTTTATTTTTGTTATATTGTTAATTTTTAGATATTTCAATTTTTAAAAAAATATGTTATAAATTTACGAATTATCCAATTAAAATAATCTGTAACTTTAGTGACCTGATGAGATAAAAAAAATTTATGAGTGACCTAAATGAGATAAAAAGAATTATCAGTAATCTAATTAAAACATTCCTATAGTTTAATTACTATTTTATATAGTTACCCATTTTAAAACTGGACAAGTGCATATATTCTGCTCTAAACTTATAAAATTACATAGTTTTTCAAATCAGACCTAATGAGCATTATAATATGCATTGGAAAAATATGTTTTAAGGAAGTATATATCATTCTGATCTGGTGGAGAGAAAGATATATGTAATTCCCCTTTTAAAATCGTTGATTACTTGGAATAAATGAATTTAGGGTCAAACTTACAACTTTTAATTATAACTTCTGGTTCAAATAAATTTTGTACTTTAAGGCTCATTAGTAAGCCATAGGTGAGAACAATAAAAACATATCGTTGTCAAATGTTTCTTCTTACCAATAGAGATGACATGACACGTTTAACGAAAAATTTTATTTTTTTGAAGACTAATACTAACATATTTAATAATAATGTTACAAGACATGACATGTTTAACATGATTAAATGTAATCAGTTTAAAATTTTAATGACAAAACTTTGATACAAGAGTGACAAATGTGGATCTTATCAGCAACAACTTGGTTGACACCGGTAGTTACTCATAGTAATAACTGAGTTACTATTAATAGAGTTTATATCAAATTTTGTTTCAGGTACTTTAACTAAATAAATGTTGATAGTTATCCGTCAACTAATATGTTGTGATGGTCAATCAAGTATAAATCAAGAGACTTAGTCCGGTTCTGATACATTTTGTTTCGTAACTAAACTTGCATATTCGTTTTTGTTTTCTCAATCTTTTTTTGTTGATTGATATTAATTTTACAATGTAAGAGTTATTACTAACTTAAATCTAAACAACCTCAAGAAGTAGTCAAATTTAAATATTTTCTAAATGATAAAGGGGAATATAATTTGAAGTATTAATTTTACAATGTAACAATAACTATTAACTAACTTAGATCTAAACAACCTCAAGAAGTAGTCAAATTTTAATATTTTCTAAATGATGAAGGGGAATATTATTTGAAGTACAAGTAGATTTGATGAAGATATTCTACATGGCGAAATCGTTTACTTGAATATTTATTGATTCACATTTTGACCTACTTCTTTATTTAGTACATGTGTACAATATAAATTTCGCATTTCTATACTCAGACGTTAAAATTACATCAAATAGTACAACAGAAAATTTTCTTATAAAAGAATCTAGATTTTACTAATATGTTTTCTTTCAAACAATTGATATGATTTTTATTTCACATTTCACCTGTAAATTTTGTTTTTTCCCTTCATCATAGAATGAAATCAAAATGTGATTTCATTTTATCTATATCATTATCAAAACCTCTAATTGCATTGTCTTTTGTAATTTTTAAAATTAACCAAAGAATAAAGCTTGCGGATCGATCCATACATGCCCCCAACTAGTCTTATAGTTGCCCACACATTAAGCAACTCTTAAGTAGCATTTGATATGTAAAAACGACAAAGGGAATAAAATTGATCATTACGATGGAATGAAAAAAGAATATATTTGGTTGTTTAATAGAATTGATGAAATCACCACCATCATCATAAATCAAAATGATAGTACACTTAGAAAAATGTGGTGGTGGTGGAGGAAATTCACTTATTTGGAAAGTGACGCTTTCTTTAAGATAATTTTAGGGAAATACGTAAATATTTTTTTTATTTTATTTGATTATCTTTTACTTTACCTAGTTATTTGAGTTTGTTTTGTTTTATTTAATTTTCCTATTAAATAGGGATTAGAGCTTGTTCCACCCTAATATGCTTTGGTTGATGTTTTGTTGCGTAGTTATTTAGGTAGATTTTTTCATTAATAAACCTTAGGTTTGGAAGCTCTTTTAAAACTCACGGTTCTTTTTTTCGTTTGATTGCATTCGTATTCCTCATCATAATTCATATCATTTCCACATAAATCTTAGAACATACTATCAATATATAGCAACAATGGAACATTTAAGACGTATCTAGAGTCTCTCTAAATTGAAATGACACTGCTAGAAACTCAACAATATTGCATTATATATTATACACATTCATAATCATAAGTTGTACCAATAAGACATTTACAACACATTTAGAGTCCTTTTAGATCAGTGTCATAAAACTCGGTCAACTCAACCTAGTAGTCCGGGTGTACTTATTGGGACTTGGTCATTTACTAAAGTGAGTTTCTTTAACTCGGTCTCATAGCTTGGAATCAGTCAACTTCAGGCCAACTCGAAGCTAAGCGGTCCAACTTGACCCAAATCGAAAAACTTGGATTTTTACTATTTTCCGTCAATTTTCACACATTTTCATTCATTCTTGTTGGATTTTCGTTGTTTTTCATGGAATACCTTGGAATACGAATATTAAATTATCAATATGTCTATGATATTAAAAATTAAATATTACTTTTGGAATTATTTTAATATTTGGACATATATCCCTTTTAATTTATATTGATATTCACATATGTTATTATAAATATTAAAGAACTTATGATATTTAATAAATATATAATTTCTCAATAATCGATTTCTTTATAATTTACTATGTTCGAGTCAAACCCCCCCCCCCCCCCCCCCCCGGAAACCCCATACCAAGTACTCATAACACCTCAATTAACTGATGTGGCGGCGCCTAACGACTAAATGCAATTAGACGATTAGAAAATTTGTAGAATTTGTTTTTCCAGAAAATGTCAATCACATGTTAACAAGTATAATTGTCTTCAATTCAAACAAATAATCAAACATAGGAGTAATAGATCTATGGGTCATCAGGTGTGTATCTTCACAAACCAATTTTCACAAACCAATTTTATGTTTTCTTACCAAATACATAAATGATACATGAGTAAAAGTTATGTGAACATATTGTAATGTAAGTTATGATCATATGTGTGAAATTGTTAGGATGGTAAAAAATAATTTTTTTTTGTGATTTGTTTTACAATTAAATTATTTTAAATGATTATTATATGAATAATAAAGTATCATCTTCTAACAATTAAAAACGATTCGAGGGTAACTTGCTCATTTCTAACCCTTAATTTCTTTTCCTATATTGGTGGTACATATTATGCTTGAGGATTCTAGAAACTATTTTTGTTGATAAAAAAACGTGGAAACGTGAGAAGGCAATAATTACTAAATTTGTAAATTTACTCCATAATTTTACATTGGAATGAATTCCATACCTTCTGAATCAAAGTTATAATTTGTAATTTTATATTTATATAAGCTCATTATAAAATAGAAAGGACCTTTATGTATGATAACTAGGAATTGAAAATATAAATTTAAAATTTATTACTTCTTACAATTTATCGTAATAGAAAAACTATTTCACAGTTGAATTTAAAACTTATAATTCGAATATAACTCCAGAAATAATAAAGCACCTTCGTACTAAAAATTATTAAAGTAAAATATTCGAAAATTTTATATATTCACATTATAATGACAAAACAATTTAATTTTATATTACACCTACATTAAATCCCGTATGCATTATGCCATATTCATATACATATTTTTTTAAATATCCGAATGGCATATATTTATCTGATTACTTCTCCACATCATATAAACCAACATAATCTAGGAAAGATTCATGTGATTATGATTTATGAATAAAAGGTCACTTGCTTAAGTATGTAGAACTTATTTTAGAGAGACATAAAGTGACCAAGAAACGTCATTAGCGACCAACTAATTTCACATGTTTGTTGTGATTTATACAACTCCTTTTAACATTGATGTTACATAAATACTGTTTCATATTGATAAACTTACTACAAAAAGAATTAAAACCCTCAAAGCCACTGTTGGTTCTGATTTAGGGGGTACACCGGATTTGAAAGGGTGGTAACCCTTACTTTGATTGTCAATTTTAGGGAACAACAAGCATGTGGTAGGGTATACAATACTTGTGAATGATTTTTTCATGTTTATTGACTTTAGCTTCATAAAATTTCAAATCAAGTTTCGTTTTTCTATTGTATGTTTTAATCTTCGATTGTTATTAGTTGGCTGGCATCATTCTATTTTGTTGTTACATCATGCATTCATGTTATAAAAACCCGAAAGGAAAAACAAGTGAAGCTTAAAAGTTGAAATATGAGAGCAAAGTTATATGAGAATGGAATCATATGATATCAAGTATGTTTGTGATGAACAAGAGACACACACACATATATATATATGATCGAAAATTTTCCAAAAATTGCCTTATAAGTAGACTATGGTCTACACATACAATTCTTTATAAAAACGACATGCTCATTTGGTAGCTTGTTTCTCGAAGGTGGCTTAACTGTCATGATATGCAACAGAAACAGAAGTACACTTAGGATCAAATTCTAGCCTCTTTTTGATTGCCTATTATTTACACGTTTTACATCTCTAATGTTGAGTGCCTAAATATTTGATTTGGTTTAAGTTTAAATGTTAGGCTGATTATCTATTATTTACACGATTTACGTCTCTAATGTTGAGCGCCTAAACATTTGATTAGCTCTAAGTTTTAATGGAAGTGCGTACACACATATGTATAGTGTTGTATTTGGATGAAACTAATTATAGTATATCTTTCCGGGGATTAATACATGTATTTATAAGTGAATACACGTATCATAATCATAATAGTTTAACAAAAGGGTATTAAATAGTAAATACATGAATTCACAAGTGTATGAAATGAAGGCAAATAATCTTGATTTTGTGGGTTTTTGAGTCGGTTAAATTATTTTTAAATTATTTATGTTTATTAATGGTATTTAAGTGTATAATAGGTGCATTTTTTAGTAGATTAAGAGTTCCTTAAAAACATGAGTATGTAAATATATTATTTTGAAACATTTTAAATACCTTACTTAATGATTTATAAAAAAATACCCAGTATTTAACGGGATAGAAACCCTATTTGATGCTCAAAACCGGTTTCTCTTTAAAGGAACAAAACCTTAGATTTATGTAAAAAAAGACGATTATATTTAACAGAATTAATACATAAAAAAGTTTACACCAATTTTAATTAGTAAACTATGTAAAATACAATATTTAATAAAAATGTGGTCAAATGACACTTAATTGCCTTTATAATTATGAGATAAACACAACAAGCAAAAATAGTTATGAAGTCTGCATTCAAAACAATCACGCTTTATCACACATAAATGCGTTAACTCTTGCAAATAATTGTCGAATAAGACACCTTAAATCAAACAAGAATTGTAAACTTAAAATCAAACAAGACTTGTATTAATTATTATATAGATTTTCTTTGTTAAAGCCTAACTTTTAGGTGTATAGCTGGATCAATTCCTTCTCGTGAACCTACTCCTTATCCTCTACGACTCTAAATTGACCATACTGAAAGTTTGAAACGGCACTTCATATTTTCTAATATATCGACAATTGACTTTACAAGGTCTTTGTCCCTGTTTAAATAGAGTTGTTGTAGCTTTTTTGACAAGCTCAACATGTGTCGTGTATACTTCTATAATACATGTTGTTTTCAATCGGTTTGACAAGTACCAGACACAGTATAGACGACTCATATACACAGATGTCGTATCGTATGCAAATTAATAACGCATCTAACCACCTTGATCAATATTAAATATTAATACATTCTAACCGTTGTGTTAAATAATTTGTACGGAATGAGATATGTACAAAGTGATCAAGGCATGCTGGTATATTAGATATGCTATATTGGATAATGTTGGGTGCATGAACTTGCACCTATTGACGTACAAAAGGCCAGTAAACCACAATGTAAAGTCTACCAAAAGTGAGACACGTTAACAGCAATTCAACCCCAACATAAAAGTGACCAATTAGACGTTTATATGACATTTGATGTCGGTATTCTTTACATGTTATATGTAGTGATAACAATATTCAAAAACTCGGTATTACAAGGTATAGATTTGAATTTGACAATTGATATTTACTTTCGTAATCACAAATAATATTTGGTGTCCAAAAAATCAGAAGAATACAATTTCTTGTTTTTTTAATGACAAAAAAGTGTAAATATTAAACTTCATATTTAGTGATAATTTATTACAATATCATATTTTAAAAATAAAAAGTAAACTTTTATAGTCATTTGTTCTTACAATCATTTAGATATTTTACTTAAAATTATATTTAATAGAATTGATCGCGAATGAGTGGCCATGAACCAAACTCCCCGATCTCAAGATAATGTATCAATGTTACATTCTTGCACAAAGAATACTTATATAAACAACAAACTCATAAACTCACTATATACTCTTAATCTATATCATCTCCTAACGTACAATAAGACTTGAACTCTTATCGTTCGAAAAAAACATTATTTCAAATGCAGCATGGATTTGTGCACAAAGAATACATGGAGTCCTTGGTGCATGCATATATAGTGGGTACGGAAATATTCATTCTTCATGAAAGATATACAAACAATTATTTGTTGACATAATTGCCACCTGCTTGTTGTACGTTACGGATTAATGGTAGTACAATCCAGCTTGATGCACATTTGCCAATAAAAACACATAGCGCAATAGGTTGTAGGAATATGGCGTGATTCTTAAACAGTAGACTGGGAAAACATGCATCTTTATTCGTTGTTACAGCATCTTTTATGGGATAAAAGAATAAAACCATGTATGTAAGTAATTATATGACTGACTGATTCTACCGTAAAGGGTTGTGTGTCTTATTGTTATCTGCTGGAAAATGCAGTGCAGCTGTGTTTATTAAGGTTTTTTTGTTTGCAATAATGTTGTCAATGTTCACACACATCCTAACCACTATCTGGATTGCAATGATGCATGTCTTTCATTTCAATTCATCAACCTAAAGGCAACTTTGGTTTCCTGAGTTGTACACATTTTTCTGCAAAATGTACACGTTGATGCAGCAAGAATATTCAAGAGAATTCTGACATTTATCGCATGCCACCACTGAATATGAAAAATAGATACAAGTTATGTTGAAACTCAAACTCGACTTGTTTTATACGCTTTATAAGTAGATGTTCTTCTTCTGAATAATTTACAGATCCAAATTCTATTCGTTCACGACCCATTAAGTATGTATAGTTATTATCTAATTATTTTAGTAAAGTGTATGTGTTATGGACTAAGTAACAAGTTTGAGCAATAAGCAAAAAAGTAACATATTTGGTCCGAACTTTTAATTTTGTAGTGAGTTTGAGTATTGAGGAAGTGATACTGTAACAATTTTTTTTTTTTTTTTTGAAATAATAACATACTTGAGGTTAGGTTTTTTTTTTTTTTGAACGGCTGGTTAGTTGTTAGTTGTTAGTATCACCAAGTTAGTAATATTCACCCATGCCAAAATTAGGTAATATAGGTTGAAAAACATAATGTTAATGTATGTCTTTAACAAGGGATATAATCATGTGCTTGAATTAATGAATTTTCATCCAATCAACCTAATTGTCTAGAGTAGAACCTCAAGAATTTAAGACACATGTCTAGGCACCACAATCTGCAAACAGTTGAAAAACCTAAGTGAAAGTACATGTGGAAGGACAACATAGTTTGCAATTCTAAAGAAACACCTTTTAGTTTTATAACTATAATAAATAAATTATTAGAAAATTACATACAAACTACTCCTTGTAAAAGTTTTAGTAGGTTTAGAATTTAAATCAAATTTAATGTAAGAACAATGTTAAAATTATTATTATTTATTGTAGGTGCATACATAGGAAATTCCATGAGGAACATGTTCAAGTCAAATTTTTTATTAAAAGTATAAATCAGACCATACATCATAATGTCACGACCCGCTTATGTAGACAACTCAGTATACAACAAGCTTAGAGAGTTCATCTCCAACCGAGCCGATCCTTTGAGTATCCTATCAAGCTTAATCCTAGTATGGCTCAAGCTTGACGGTTCAACAAGCCGAAGCTTTAAATGTCCATGCCAACCTTTATGTGTCATTTAATTTTCTTTAAGATCAACATTTGAGGCTATATATGTTAGGTTCATAGTACAAGTTCAAATGGAAATTAATTCTATTAAAAATGTGGTCGGTTGTTTAGAGATGAGAGTGAAACTGAATCATCTATTCACATCTATCAATTTAAAGAGGTCAAAGTTTTATGGGTTGACAGAAGGGAAATTAAAACATTTCAAACAAAGAAAATTTCAAATTATATAACGATAAGATAAATTAGTAAAAGCAAAAAAAAAAAAAGTAAAGATGTAAAAGTAAAAACAAGTTTGATAACTATTTTTTATTTTTAAAATTCTCATTGCATATTTCTATTATTATATTCAGAATTACAAATGTATAAATAAGATTATATATACACATACACACCTTTATTTAACTAGAAATGTTATAAAGATTGAAAATTTTATTTTGCTACTATGAAAGATTTATAAGAACTTTTATAAAGTAAAAGAGTTTTGAAAAAATCACAAAAGACTATAAAAGAGTTGATTAATAAACTTAATTTTTTTGATAGATTTCAGATACTTAAAAATACAGGAACCAAACGCGTTGATTAATAATTATTTTAAAGCTTATTTTTAACTTTTTTGAAACATGAAAGTTAAATAACGTTCTGCACAAATATTTTAACCAAACCAAGATTTTCTCATATGACTATATTATACCATTACCATACAATCAGGCCCAAGCTAGAAATATATATAGTTATATACTTGGTAACCCTGTAACCAAGCCCAAACATGCATTTCACGGGCCCACGGGTCCACTTGTCACAGGCATGCTCAAGCCCATATGAGTAGAGGTGAAAAAAAACCGGTACTAGAACCAAGCCCAACTACCCAACCCGAACCCGTTCCAAACCGGAATCAAGAGGAACTGATCTCAACCAAAAAAAAAAACTGGGGTCCAAACCGGGTATGCTTTGCTTTGAACCACACAGAACCTAACCAGCCAAAAGCTGATCAAAAACCGCTCTAACTAATCAAGAAACCGATTACAAATTGTCCATAACCCGAACCGGACTGAACCGGTTTTGACTTGACCCCGGTACCTATAGGCTCAGAATAAACCCGAGCTACTGATGCAAATTGTACAATCTACCTGTGCACAAAAAGTGGGTTGCCAATGGAATAGATCTATATATAAAACTTAATAAAAGTGTCCACATGATAACAACTCTATATTTCAAACAACCACCAAACAATTTGACTGGATTCACCAAACTGGTGTTCCTACATTCATGGATCTTTCAATCCTCCTGAGATGGACAATTAGAAACTTTCACAACATTGAATTCATTTTCCTTGATTCATTCATTGTGCATATATGATCATATATCTTGCACCGGTTATAAAAAAGTTTTCAAATTGTTTTAGATATTAATGCATGATCTTCACAAATCAAGATAGATGTGTATGTATTTCTTAATTGATCATCTGAAAATCTGTGACTTATATGCTGCATATATATAACCAATGGCTGAAGATGGCGTGGATGACACGAAACTCATAAAAAAGAAAAAGCACAAGCGTAAACGTAAAGGTAAGCATCGAGAGGATGAAGATAGAACTGATCGAGCCCCCCCACCATCGATCCCAGGCGTCCATCTTAGTTTGAAACGAGTCGCAGTACTTTTGGGCGCTTATGTGGCTCTAGGCACCGTTTGTTTCTTTCTAGTTCGCGATCAAATCACTGGTAAGAAAACAAATGGAGTCCTAGATTCTATGTACTTTTGTGTTGTGACGATGACAACCGTAGGATATGGAGATCTAGTCCCAGAAACCAATTTCGCAAAACTTTTGGCTTGTGTTTTCGTGTTTTTGGGCATGTTTCTTGGCGGTTTTGCGCTGAGTAAAGCAGCAGATTATATAGTTGAAAAGGAGGTGACCATGTTTGTAAAAGCCATACAAGTTCATGAAGCATTTGATCCTGATCAAATGCTCAGTGAGGCTGCTGAAGAATCAGATAAACTCAAGTTAAAGTTTCTTATAGTTCTTACACTTATTGTACTGCATGTAATCGCTGGAATCGTCGTCTTGATTCTAGTTGAAGACATGAGCCTTATTGATGCTTATTATTGTGTTTGTGCTACCATAACCACCCTTGGTTATGGGGATAAGAGCTTTACAACCACTGGGGGACGAATATTTGCAGTTGTGTGGATCTTAACGAGTACAATCTCGTTAGCACAACTGTTTATGTATTTGGTTGAGTTATGGACCGAAAGTAGGCAACGACAGCTTGTGGATTGGGTACTTAACAGGAAATTGACAGTTCAAGATATTGAGAATGCTGATCTTGATAATGATAACAGTGTGAGGTAAGATTATCTTTATTATCTTTAGTTTATAACTAGATTATATTAATAATAACATGTGTTATGAATTTTGTTGTGCAGTCCTGCAGAATACGTGGTATTTAAGCTAAAGGAAATGGGGTTGGTGAACGAGCAACTTATCATGAATGTGATGGAAGGATTCAAGAATTTGGATGTTGATAACTCAGGAACATTGACAGCGAATGATTTATCAAATTTGAGCAAATTAATGTCACGACGTACATAATCAAATTTAAGCAAATGTGTATATAACACCCTTCTATGTTGGATCTCTGAAAATGTATGTTACAAGATGATATTATGATTATTGTTTAAGAGAATTAGGTATTGTAGAATAGAAATTTAGACTTAAAAGTGTTCGGTTCTTGCATGTTAAGTGTATATGTGATTCATAAGTCATTTATACTTGAACCTATTACCATGAAATGGAAAGGTATGCCTATGTCATTCCTACTTATGTTAAATTTTCTAAGTGTTCATATGAATGGAACAGTACATAGACAAGTAAATTCCTTATGAATTCCAATGCACTCTCTTTAATTAAGAATTACGGGATTCATCATTTGAGAGAAAATATACTACTCAAGAGTTTCACATTTCATTTATGTCATAATTGAATAAAGAATTCATAAAATCTAAATAAAAAGAAGAGTAAATAACCATTTGCACTCTTGTGGTTTGGTGATTTTGACCATTTGCATTCCTACAGTTTAAAAATCCTCATATACACCCTAACGTTTCATTTTTGTTCACATTTGCATCCAAATTACTAACGACGTTAAATAATTCAGTTAAGTTTTTATAAAATGACGAAATTACCCTTGAAGAAGAAGATATCAACATCCATTCAAATCTACAATTCAATTTGACTTCTTTCTCATTTCTGCATCAGGTAACCTTTTGAATCTCACTTTCCTTTCGATTCGGTGGTTCGCTATGTTAAAAGACATCGAGAATCACTCAACTGATGGTGTTAACGGAGGTCAAACCTCTGAATCCAAGCTAACACAGCTCAAATCCGAGGGAAATCAGTGGAATTCTGATGATAAATTAGGTGTTTCTGATAAGAATGATGGTGTTTGTAGAAATTCAGACTCGAAACCCTCGAAATTAGGGGTTTCTCAGGAGTTGACTTTGAGCTATCTTTGTGATAATTCTAAGTTAGGTCAGAATCCATCTGATAACGGTAGGAGTTTGTTGAACTCGTTTGATAAGTTTAAGGGGAAATTAGTTGTTTCTGAGGATCATGGGAGTCATAGTCAGGATGAGAGTAGGTTTGTAGAGAGAGATTTTTTGCAGTTGTCGGAGAATTCTTCGAAAAGGGAGGTTGAAGATGATGAAAGTTATGGAATGAATAGGGATAAGAAGCCGAAGTTAGAAACTCTTGATCTGTCTCTAGCTTTGCCTGACACTTCCATGTCTTTGGCTGCTTCGAATCGGGTTCAAGATGGCGATCCGTCTGTGAGTTTGAAGCCGACTATGAGCCTGCAGTCGTTGGGGAGGTCCAACAGCAACAACACTCAAACTACTTTCTCCAATGATTTTACAACTGGTTCGATGTCGTGTTCATATTCACATCAGTTTTCACATAACCCTAGTTGCTCCATGACTCGAAATTCAACTGAGAATTATGAGTATTCGATGGGCAGTCATAGAAGAGACGGTGACCAGATTTGGAATGGTGGGGAGGGGACTAATGGGTCAGTTCATAGTCGGTTTAGGCTTGTTGGTGATGGAGGTGTCGCGTTGGTGCAAGGGAATCGGACCAACTCTGACAGTAATATGTCGCTTTTCCCGTCGGAACTGCCAGCAAGGATGAAAATGGACACACAATCTGGTGATTCAAGAGGGAAAGCTTCTGAGAATATGAAAGGGTTAGAAAGTTTGGATTTTGGGCGATCACGTAAGCTTTCTAGGCCTGAAAGAATTCTTAGAGAAGTTGTATCCGAGTCTGTTCAGACAATGGCTCAGATATTTCAAGAGCTTCCTGATGAAACATTTGAATCCACAAAGGAATACTTGAAGAAACTGATCTCAATCCCGGAAAAGAGAGACGAATTGGTTGGATTACAGCTACGACTTCTGAGGGGAGGTTGTGATGGTGATGCGTGGTGGTGTTGATGGTGGTGGTGATGGAGG
>BJCO01776818.1:0-11462 GCA_018326465.1 Flaveria floridana | reverse complement strand
ATTTGACCTTTATGTGTTTCTTTGAAACTTTTCAAAACCCAAAACCCTAGAATCCGGGTTTGATCTACAGGAGGGTTTAGAGGTCGATTATTACCTGGTTTTGTTGCTCTTTTCTTAGGATTTGATGCTCCAATCACCCAGATCTTGAAACTTTCAACCTTTCAAGCTCCAAATCTTGAGTTTTCTTCACTTTCTCTCTCTATTTTCTCTCTCTATGAATTTGGGGGCTAGGGTTGCAAATGATGGAATGGAGCTGATCATGCATGTTTAAGGACTGATTAAGGGCCGATTAAGGGCCCTTAAACCCATCAAAACATAGCCCATTAAGGTAAATTTAGCCCATAACCTACTAATTTACCTTTATTTCTTAAATTAACCCTAAAAGCCCATTATTATTAAATGGCTTGCTTCGGGAAATTTCGGGGCGTTACATCGGTAATTATTATTACCCTTGAAAGAATGGTTGTGACTGTTAAGATAACTTTTATCAAAAGAACCACGACCTCATCCCCACTTTCTTCCAGAGTTTTTAGTAGCAACATTTACTTTTGGAATTTCTAATGATCCTGCGGTATGAGCTTGATGATTTTTCATCAAAAGCTCATTAATTTTTTTTGCTACAGGGAGAAATGAATGTAAATCATAATATCTTTAAAACTTTTTCAACCTATATTATAGTTGTAAGTTTATATTTGATGCATGAAATGTGGAGAAAGTTTTTCCCAACATATCTTCCTCGTTAACATTTTGTCTGCAGAATCTGAGTGTCGAGCATATTCTGAACAAAGCAGAAGTGTACTCGTTTACCATTTTGAAATCTTGAAACCTAAGATTGTTCCATTCATCTTTAGTAGTGGGAAGTAGAACTTCCCTTTGATGATCAAACCTGATTTTTAAATCTTCTCGTAAAACGTACAAATCTTCACAATTTGAATATTCAAACTGTAATATTTCATCAATATGCTTATGCGAAAAGAAATCAGCTTTCGATTTGTCTTGTTCCGAGCAAGCATTTCCCTCTTGTATAGTTTTTAAGAAACCTAAGGATTTAAGATGTCTTTTTACTTAAGCCATCCACGACATATGGTTTTCTCCACTGATATTAAGAGTTGAGAATTCGATTTTTTAATGTTCAACATTTTTGTTTGCTAAACAAGAATTAAGAAAATAGTAAGATAACTATTAGAATCCATATATATCAATTAGCATTGCTATACAATAAAGCGGTGGAGCTATAAACAATTAGAGAAATAAGAAAATGTTAAATTCTTCAGGTGGTAGTTCAACAATAAGGATAAGCATTAAAATGAGCTTTATTATTGCCATTACTAAAATCGGGTGTATCATCTTTGAAAAATTACCTTAGATAAACTTGAAAAAAGAGATAATCTATTTATTGTAAGCTAAAATAGATTGATAGTGGTAAATTTATAGTTTAAATTATAACCATTTGTAACGGCTATGTAATTGTTTACAACGGCTATATAACCGTTTATAAGGCTATATAACCGTCGTGTGTGTATATATCGACAATAATTTTATATAAAATAGATATAAGGCCCCGTTCCCGGAGGTCTCACAGTTGGTCAATCATAGTAATAAATATAAAAATATTACTTAATTCTTAAAACAATGCAACAGAATTAATCATCAAAAGCCATCCATTCATTAATAAAAACTGTTGCTAAGCAATACACGTATAATTGTTATCAGTTACAAAAGACCATTTGATTGCATTACAAAACAATAATATTATTAATCATGAACGGATGCTAGTAATGCCCCGACGAGTAGCCTCCCCATGTGCCATCCTCAATAAAATTACTTGTCAACTAAAAATGCATAAAGGTCAGCGTTGTTGAGTGAGTTCTTGTTTTAAAACACTAAAATAACTTGTAATATATATATATATATATATATATGAAAATACCCTTTAAAATAATGTACATTTCTTTCGTACGCGATCACGCATCATACTTACATTCAGGTAATATTCATTATTATCTTTATTATCCTTCTCATTCTTTCATTATTATCTTTCGCTTTCTATCGGACCAATGTGCGATACCCCGGACATTATGCACGAATCTGATGTTGGGTCTGAGGTTTATAAATAGACCTCGAACGTTGTGCACAAAGCTGACCCAGTCACCTAGGGTATGCTACAAAGGTTATGTCAATCTTAATGATCGACCCTGTGTACATCCTTCGGGTTAGCTAAACCGTACATAGTTGAGTTTACCACAACATGGTCGTGCACCTCCATTCAATTTGCTTGCAAGTCTTTCATTCGTTCATTATGCTCCACTTTTCGTAATATTAATCTTTCATGTGTTTAATATTAATACTTTACGAGCATAAACACACCACGTAAAGTCACATAATAATATAATAATAGGGAACATAATAAACAGTTCACAACATGAATAAAATAGTCAAATAAAGGTATCAGGTCAAACCAAGGTCAAACTCTAAAATCCTGATTTCTCCAAAAATCCAGAAAATTTCGAAGTGTTTCAGGCGCATGGGAACTATGCAGGCGTATGAGTCCTGCTTAGGCGCATTAACATTGTACAGGTGCATGATCCTACACTTAGGTGTTTTTTAGCTTAACTCTTGGGCGCATGAACTGTTCCGGCGCATGGACCTACACTTAGGCGCCTGAGGAAAAGTTGGGCGCATGGTACTGTTCAGGTGCATGAGCATACACTTAGTATATTCAGGCAAGGATTTGGGTGCATGGGCACTATTGGGGCGCATGAACCCCACTTAATATTTTCTAAGGCAAATTTCCACGCGCATGGGCCCTGTTTGGGTGCATGACCTATACTTAGGCTTTTCTAAGATGAATTTCTAGGCGCATGGGCCCTGTTTGGGCGCATGGCCAACCGTTGTGCATTTTTCATAATCAATTTCAAACCCAATGAGCATACGAACCTATTCTAAGCTTGTTCCTATCCTTCTAAACCATAACAACCCATAAACAACCCTATAACATGAACATATTCACATATTTACATACGGATAAACATAAAAGAGTTGTAAAACATTTTAAATATGCATTTTTAGCCTCAAAGTGTTTAAAACACATAAAAGTCGGGGTCTACAACTCACCTATTGTATCCAATAAGAAAACTCCACCAAACTTGCTTGCACACGAGTTCAAACACCTAAGACAAGCAATACAAACACCAAAACACATAGAACATTCAATAATCGGTTTCTAAGGGTGAAACCACAAAGAAAACCGAACCAATTACACAAAGAAACACTTACCTTCAAGAATTTTCAGCTTCTTCTTGAAAAACCCAAGAAAGAATTTGTTCTTCTTTCTTCTTTCTTGTTCCCAGCCGAAAGTGGTTTAGAAAGACAGATGCATGGGCGGCCATACCCATTTATAATAGAGTATTTTGACTTTTGTACTTTTTACACAAAGCCCCCCCACTTTTATTCTTTTTTCCCTTCTTGCAAGATATTTTATTTTCTTTTCTTATTGTTTTCTTTTCTTTTATTTGACTAAAATTTTGGGTGTTACAAGTCTACCCCCCTTAAAGAGGTTTCGTCCCTGGAACCTATCATTCTTTGGACAATTGTGGGTAATGTTGCCTTATTTCTTTCTTAGTCTCCCACGTAGACTCAGAACCCTTTCGGTGTCTCCACTGCACACGCACAAGTGGAACCACTTTATTCCTCAATCTTTTCTCCTTCCGATCGACGATTGCCACTGGTTGCTCTATATAATTGATCCGTTCATCCACTTCGATATCGTCCAGTGGTACAATCATATCCTCGTCGGCTAAGCACTTTCTCAGATGAGATACATGGAATGTCGGATGAATTTCACTTAACTCATCGGGCAGTTCTAACCGATAGGCCACCTCTCCTACTCGTATGATGATTCGGAAAGGTCCTATGTATCTCAGGCTCAGCTTACCCCTTTTCCTGAACTGAATAATCCCTTTCCAAGGTGAGACCTTCAACATGCCTCTATCAACTATGTTGAACTCGATTGATCTATGCCTTTTGTTGGCATACGACTTTTGTCTATCCTTTGCCGCCTTCATAAAAGCTTTAATATTTTTTAACTTTTCTGTCGTAGCCTCGATCACCTCGATACTTCCCAACTCTTTCTGCCTAATGTCTCCCCAACATACGGGCGTCCTACACCTTCTACCGAATAGCATCTCGTATGGTGGCATGCCAATGTTGGCATGATAACTGTTGTTGTATGAGAATTCCATTAATAGTAAGTGATCATCTCAACTTCATCCAAAGTCGATCATGCATGCTCGAAGCATATCCTCGAGCGTCTGAATCGCCCTCTCAGACTGAGCATCTATTTGAGGATGATAAGTCATGCTAATAGGTAGCCTCATCTCCATCACCATCATGGAATCTTTTCCAAAACTTAGATGTAAACCAAGTGTCACAGTCCGACACGATAGACACCGGCACACCATGACGAGCTACAATCTCTTTAATGAACAGATCCGCCAGCCTGTCAGATGAGTATGTCTCGCGGATCGATAGGAATTAAGCACTCTTTGTCAGACGATCAACTATCACCCAAATCATATCGTATCCCCTCTCCATACGAGGTAGCTTCGTTATGAAGTCCATGGTGATGTGCTCCCACTTCCACTTGGGTATATCCAAAGGTTGGACCTTCCCGTAAGGCTTCTGATGCTCAGCCTTCACTTGCAAACAAGTGAGGCACTTACTCATATACTCCACTACATCACGCTTCATACCCGACAACCAGTAATCTTTCTTTATGTCTTGATCCATCTTAGTAGCGTCGTGATGAATAGAGTATCGATTCTTATGATCCTCATCCATAATCCGCCACCGTAGGTCTCCGTAACGAGGGATCCACATCCGCCCGAAGCGGGTTCTAACTCCGTGGGTATTTTCTCCCAATTCCGAGACTAGACCTCTCATCCTTTCAGGGTTAAGGCGATCTTCTTTCAACGCCTCATTTTGAAATTCTTTCACCTGTATCATCACGTCAGCGGTCATAACCAACTGATAAGCCTTCACCCGAATCGGCTCGGATATCTCCTTTCGGCTAAGGGCATCGGCCACAACGTTGGCCTTACTCGGATGATAATGAATCTCACAGTCATAACCCTTGATGAGCTCTAACCACCTCCTCTACCTCATGTTGAGATCATTTTGTTCAAAGAAGTACTTTAAGCTCTTGTGGTCGGTGAAAATGATGCACTTAGTCCCGTATAAGTAGCCTTTAAATCTTTAATGCAAAGGCCACAGCCGCTAGCTCCAAATTATGGGTGGGATAATTGACTTCATAGATTTTCAACTGTCAGGACGCGTAGGCTATTACCCTTCCACATTGCATCAACACGCAACTCAGTCCCGAGTAAGAGGCATCCGAATATACCACTAAGTCTTCAATCCCTTCGGGTAATGTCAAGACAAGAGTTTGAGTTAATCTTGCCTTTAACTCCTCAAAAGCATCCTCTTGTTCCAGACCCCACACAAACTTCACGTCCTTGCGAGTCAATTTAGTCAAAAGTGAGGCTATCTTAGAAAAGTCTTGAATAAATCTTCTGTAGCAGCCCGCCAAACCCAAGAAACTGCAAATCTCGGATGGCGTCTTTGGAGACTTCCATTGCATCACCGCCTCAACCTTCGCTGGGTCTACCGTAATTCCCTCGGAATTCACCACGTGACCCAAAAATTGGACTTCTCGCAACCAAAAAGCACACTTATAGAATTTAGCATACAACTTCTCTCTTCTAAGTGTCTCCAACACCCCACGTATGTGGCCGACATGTTATTCCTCATTTCTCGAATAAATCAAGATATCATCAATAAACACAATTACTGATTTATCTAACATTGGCCGACACACTCGGTTTATCAAATCCATAAAGGCAGCTGGCACGTTGGTTAAAACAAAATACATAACGAGAAACTCGTAGTGTCCATAATGCATACGAAAATATATCTTAGGAATGTCTTGCTCCTTCACCTTTAATTGATGATAGCCAGATCGGAGATCTATCCTTGAGAACCAACTTGCACCTTGAAGCTGATCAAACAAGTCGTCAATTCTCGGTAAGGGATACCGGTTCTTCACAGTTAACTTGTTTAACTCTCGGTAGTCTATGCACATACTCATATTACCATCCTTTTTCTAAACAAACAAGACCGGAGCACGCCAAGGAGAGATGCTTGGTCGGATGAACCCTTTATCCATCAACTCCTGCAGTTGAACCATGACTTCCTTCATCTCGGTATGAGCTAATCGATACGGTGCTTTGGCAACAGGTTGAGCACCGGGTATCAAATCAATCTGATATTCAATCTCGTGATCCGGTGGCACATTTGTTAAATCTTCTAGGAACACGTCCAAAAAGTCACGCACAACTGGTACATCAGAAAATTGTGGTACTAACGCGTCCACATCCTTTACGTAAGCCAGATAGGCATTACATCCGTGTCTCATGCACTTCTCTGCCACCGCCATCGAAATTACCTTAGGAACCGTAATGATGCGATCACCATAAATCGTCACCGAACTTCCATCAGGCGTAATTAATTGAATCATCTTATTACGACACACATTGTTTGTCTCATAGGCTGCTAACCAATCCATCCCTAGTACTACATCAAATCTGCCTAGGAGCATCACATATAGTTTAGCAGAAAACCTATGGCCTTCTAGTTCTATGTCGTAGTTTTCTATCATATTAGAAATTCTAGTAGACTTGCCAATAGCAGTTTATACATCAAAAGGTTCATCAATACCTCTACCACTAATAGAAAACTTAGCATAGAAAGCAGTAGAAATGAAACTCCTACTAGCACCAGAATCAAATAATATAGAGGCACAAGTTTCGTTTAGTAGAAACATACATGACACGACGTCAGGATCTATCCGGGCTTCTTCTCGGGTCATCGTAAAGGCTCTAGAACTTGCCCTCTGTCCTCATTCTTCAACCCTCTTCTCCGTCCCGAAACTTTCTTCCCTTTGCCTCTTGCAATCCCTGCCCACATGGCCCTCTTCCCCATAAGCATAGCATCTCAACACCTTACATTCCTTAGCAATGTGACCAGGCTTTCCGCATCTGAAGCAAACATTCTACCCCAACCGGTATTCCCCACTATGCTCCTTCTCACACTTGCCACATCTCTTCATCTCCGAGCCTACAGCAGCCACTCGTCGGTCATCCATCCTCGACTTTTTGCTGTTTGGGGTGAAACCACCACGCGTAAACCGCTTTCCGCTCCAGTTCCTATAACCACCAATAGTCCTTTTCACCTCTACCACCTCCACTTCCCTTTCATCGTACAACCTCCCAGCTAAATCCACTGCCGACCTCAAAGTACTTGGTCGGGCAGCAATTAAGTGTCTGCGGATGTTAGCCGGTAACCCCTAAATGTATCGCTTGATCTTCCTTGAAACCGGCGTAACTTGATCCGACACCAGCCTTGCCATTTCGTTAAGCTTGGCAGTGTATTGCTGGTGGGTCATAGTTCCCGCTTCCAGCTGTAAGAACTCCCTTTCGATCTTGTCGAGTTCTCGGTGAGGATAAAATTCCTCAATCACTAATTTCTTCAGCTCTCCCCATCTCATTCCTCTAATAGTCCGGTTGCTCTCGGCTTGGACAATGTTGTCCCACCAGCATAAGGCTGAATCCACAAATGAGTGGGTGGCGAATTTTACCTTTTGATCTTCTTGGCACTCGCTGGTATCAAGTACTGTTTCCATCTCCCTCACCCATCGGTTAGCAGCAGCAGCATTGCCATTCACATCGAACGTTGGGGGCTTGCATCTTTGAAATGCCCATAGTTACAGCCCCATGCAGTTTCCTGCACTGCCTCCTCCTCTTCATCATCATTGGAGGCCACCGTTTCAGCCTTCGGTTGCTGTCTTTCTTCTCTCTCTCTACGGTCTTCCTCTTTTCCCTCTTCTTCTTCTTTTAATCCTCCGTCACTGCCCGGATGACTTCAGTCACTACAGACGGTAGAATCTTCTGCATGAATTTGTGAACCTCCTCAACCACTGCCTCTTTCACTGAGGCCCTCAGGTTGGCGCTCTCATCAACGCCCTCGTGCTAGTGTACTTCAGGATCTGCAGGGGTCTTTTCAGCAGTCCTAACCCCCTTCTTTGTGGCACGTGCTCCACCTCTAGAAACCTTAGACGATCTACCTCCATCCATCCTCTAAACACTTATAAGATTCAAACACTAACACGGTCATTCAAGGTAATAGCTCAGTTGATGTTAAGTATAGTAAGTCCCTAATTACAGTGGCCAGTTATTTTTATCCACTTACTTTACTCTTCATACCCCAAGCATCTCCTATCCTGACTACATCAGTATCTAAATCTACTAATAGCACATAAATCAAATAGCACACACACATAATACTGGTTAACATTAAGAAAAGAAATACCTGATGACACGTAGCTACTCACGTTGGCATCCCTTCATTCGTTCCATTTTCAGTTTAAGTTTAGGTTTTTGAAAATATTTACCTATTTATCTTAAACTTTGTCTCTGATACCAACTCGTAAGGTCCCGTTCCCGGAGACCTCACAATTAATCAATCATAGCAATAAATATAAAAACTTTACTTAGTTCTTAAAACAATGAAGCGAAATTAATCATCAAAAGTCATCCATTCATTAATAAAAACTGTTGCTAAGCAATACACATATAATTGTTATCAGTTACAAAAGAACATTTGATTGCATTACAAAACAACAATATTATTAATCATGAACGGATGCTAGTAATGCCCCAACGAGTAGCCTCCCCGTGTGCCATACTCAGCAAAATTACCTGCCCACTAAAAATAAATAAAAGTCAGCGTTGCTTAGTGAGTTCTAGTTTTAAAACACTAAAATACCTTATACGATTTATATATGATAATACCCTTTAAATTAATGTACATTTCTTTCGTACATGATCATGCATCATACTTACATTCAGATAATATTCATTATTATCTTTATTATCCTTCTCATTCTTTTATTATTATCTTTCACTTTCTGTTGGACCAATATACGATACCCGAACATTATGCACAAAGTTGATGCTGGGCCTGAGGTCTATAAATAGACCCCAAACGTTATGCACAAAGCTGACCCAGTCACCTATGGTATGCTACAAAGGTTATGTCAATCTCAATGATCGACCCTATGTACATCCTTCAGGTTAGCTAAACCGTATACAGTTGAGCTTTCAACAACATGATCGTGCACCTCCATTCAATTTGCTTGCAAGTCTTTCATTCATTCATTATGTTCCACTTTTCGTAATATTAATCTTTCACTTGTTTAATATTAATACTTTACGAGCGGGAAACACACCACGTAAAGTCACATAATAATATAATAATAAGGAACATAATAACAGTCCACAACATGAATAAAATAGTCAAATAAAGGCATCAGGTCAAACCAAGGTCAAACTCTAAAATTCTGATTTCTCCAAAATTCCAGAAAATTTCTAAGGGTTTCAGGTGCATGGGAACTAGGCAGGCGCATGAGTCCTGCTTAGGCGCATCAACACTATATGGGCACATGATCCTACACTTAGCTGTTTTTCAGCCTAACTTTGGGCGCATGAACTGTTCAGGTGCATGGACCTACACTTAGGCGCTTGAGGAAAAGTTGGGCGCATGGTACTGTTAAGTGCATGAGCCTACACTTAGTATATTCAGGCAAGGTTTTGGGCGCATGGGCACAATTGGGGCGCATGAACCCCACTTAATATTTTCTAAGGTAAATTTCCAGGCGCATGGGCCCTGTTTGGGCGCATGACCTGTACTTTGGCTTTTCTAAGCTAAATTTCTAGGCGCATGGGCCCTGTTTGGGCGCATGGCCAACCGTTGTGCATTTTTCATAATCAAATTCAAACCCGATGAGCATATGAACCTGTTCTAAGCTTGTTCCTATCCTTCTAAACCATAACAACCCATAAACAACCCTATAAATTGAACATATTCACACATTTACATACGGTAAACATAAAACATTTGTAAAACATTTTAAATATGTATTTTTAGCCTTAAAGAGTTTAAAACACATAAAAGTCGGGGTTTAGAACTCACCTATTGCAGCCAATAAGCAAAACTCCACCAAACTTGCTTGCAACGAGTTCAAACACCTAAGACAAGCAATACAAACATCAAAACACGTAGAACACTCAATAATCGGTTTCTAAGGGTGAAACATAAAGAAAACCGAACCAATTACACAAAGAAACACGTACCTTCGAGAATTTTTAGATTCTTCTTGAAAACCCCAAAAAAATTGTTCTTCTTTCTTTTTTCTTGTTCTCAGCCAAAAGTGGTTTAGAAAGACAGAAGCATGGGCGGCCATACCCATTTATAATAGAGTATTTTGACTTTTGTACTTTTTACACAAAGCCCCCTTCAGTTTTATTCTTTTTTCCCTTCTTGCAAGATATTTTATTTTATTTTTTATTGTTTTCTTTTCTTTTAATTGACTAAAATTTCAGGTGTTACAATAGATAAGCATAAGATAACATGAATTTAGTTTATACAAATAAAAGAGAACAAAAACGACAAGTTAGGATAAGAATAAAACGTTAGTACGAATAAATGTTAATAAACATAACTAAAAAGTGTTAGTTGCAGAAGTAAAAGTTAGATTTATAAATAATAGGTTAAATGCATAAGTAAAAGTTAGTTGACATAAAAGAAAATATTAGTTGCATAATCAAAAGTTAGATACATAAATAGAAGTTAGTTTGTTAGTAGTCACATGATTATCAAGATGTCCATAATAAGATCTCACTTATGCTTATTTTATTTATCTTAGTTATCTTCTTAATATAAGATATTATATATTATTACTTAATGAAGCCCTTACCTTGATTAATGGATGATTTTCTGCTTTATTGATCTTCTTGATTAGAGTTTAACAGCTCTCGTGTTGATAGCGTGTTATAATATTGAAGGAATTGATCTGCCCAAGATACATATTAAATTGATGTGGCTAATGTGATATGATCCAAGTCGGGTCATACCCAATAACAAGCCAAACAAACACTGATAAATATTTATTCGTTGATAAGATCACACAAATAAATCTTAGCACCAATTTAGAAACCGGGTTTTCTAAATCATTACTTTTGTAAATGAACAACATTATATGGATAATTTGTTCATGAAAAATTAGTTGTTTTATTATTTAAGTTGGTTAAGTAATATCAAACAAAAGTGTGCTATATTTTATAAAATTAAAAGGGTTTTAATTTTATAAAACTAAAATGCAAGAGTGTATTTTTTATAAAAGTTCAAATGGGAGGGAAACCAAAAGTGGGACCCCATATTCGGTCGCCCCTAAGGCCTTGGGTAGGGGTGTTCATCGGATCGGATAACGGATTATTCAGATTATTCGGATCGGATTATTCGGATTTGAAAATTTCAGGACCCTATCCGAAATCCGATCCGATCCGAAT
>BJCO01776543.1:0-11510 GCA_018326465.1 Flaveria floridana | reverse complement strand
CTTCGCGCAACCAGAACGCGCACTTGGAGAACTTGGCATACAACTTCTCCCTTCTCAACGTCTCCAACACCTCTCGAATGTGACCGACATGCTCTACCTCGCTCTTTGAATAAATCAGTATATCATCAATAAACCCAATCAATGATTTGTCCAACATCGGCTAACACACTTGATTCATCGAGTCCATAAAAGCACCTGGCGCATTGGTCAAACCAAAAGACATGACAAGAAACCCGTAGTGACCGTAGCGCATGTGAAAAGCTGTTTTAGGAATATCCTGATCTTTCACCTTTAGCTGATGGTAGCCAGATCGAAGGTCGATCCTTGAAAACCAACTGGCACCTTGAAGCTGATCGAATAAATCATCAATCCTTGGTAACGGATACTGGTTTTTCACTGTCAGCTTGTTCAGCTCACGGTAGTCTATACACATCCTCATACTACCATCTTTCTTCTTTACAAATAAGACCGTAGCACCCCAAGGAGAGATACTCGGTCTAATGAACCTCTTATCGAGTAGCTCTTGCAACTACTCCATTAACTCTTTCATCTCCGTCGGAGCCAACCGATACGGTGCCTTGGCAACAGGTTGGGCACCTGGTATTAGATCAATCTGAAACTTGATCTCTTGGTCAGGTGGCACTCCTAATAAGTCTTCTGGGAACACGTCTGGAAAGTCACACACAACCAGAACATCGGATAGTTGTGGTTTTGGCATTTCCACATCCTTTACATAACACAAGTAGGCACTACATCCACTCCTCACATACTTTCCCGCCACCACCGTTGAGATTACTTTTGGGATCGTCGTGACCCGATCCCCGTAAACAGTTACCGAACTCCGGTCAGGCGCTATCAAACGAATCATCTTCTTGCGACACACTATAGTCTCCTCGAAGTCTGCCAACCAATCCATCCCAAGAACCAAATCGAAACCACCTAGGATCATCATAAACGGTCTAACAGGAAATTTATGACCCTCTAATTCCACATCACAACCCTCTATCATCTCAAAAATCCTGGTAGACTTTCCTATGGCGGTCTCTACATCAAAGGGCGCATCAACACATCTACTACTAACGGGCAGTTTAGCACAGAAAGCAGCAGAAATAAAACTTCTACTGGCACCCGAATCAAATAACACAGAAGCTAAAGTTTGGTTCACTAGAAACGTACCGGACACAACATCAGGGTCTGTCCTAGCCTCCTCCTACATCATCGTGAACGCCCTGGCGCTCGCCCTCAGTCCCTCACTCCCCGTCTTCTTCACCCCAGAACCTTCAGCTTTCTGCTTCTTACAGTCTCTACTCATATGACCACTTTCCCCATAGTTGAAGCACCTCGTACCCCTGCAATCTCTAGCCATATGACCAGGCTTCCCACACTTAAAACAAATGTTCAACCCCCATCTACACTCACCACTGTGCTCCTTCCCACATTTGCCACACTTTCTCGATCCCGTACCCGGTGTGACTACACGGCGATCATCCACCCGTTCCTTCTTGTTACCTGTCGAGGCCTCACCCCGACAAAACCTCTTCCCATTCCAGTTTCGATCACCACCACCCTTCTTACTACCTTCGGCCACCACCACTACCGCCCTCTCATCGTACAGTCTCCCCGCCAAATCCACCGCCAACCTAAATGTGCTCGGTCGGGCAGTGATCATATGCCTGCGAATATCCACGGGAAAACCTTGAATGTACCTATTAATCTTCCATGACAGAGGCATCACCTGATCCGGCACCAGAGTGCCATATCGTGGAACTTTGTGGTGTACTGCTGATGTGTCATCGTTCCCGCCTCCAGCTGCAGGAATTCTTTCTCAACTTTATCCATTTCTCTATGAGGGTAGAACTCCTCAATCACTAACTTCTTTAGTTCAGAATATCTCATTCTCCCAATGGCACTGCTACCCTCGGCTTGGACTATGTTGTCCCACCAGCACAGAGCCGAATCCACGAAAGAATGGGCAGCAAACTTCACCTTTTGGTCCTCCTGACACTCGTTGATATTCAGAACAGCTTCCATTTCCCTCACTCATCGGTGAGCAGCAGCAACATTTTCGTTTCCATCAAAAGTAGGGGGCTTGCATTGTTGAAACGCCCCATAGTTACAGCCTCGTGTCGGTTCCTGCACATGCTCTTCCTCCTCCTCCTCATCATCGGAGGGAATTGGTTCAGTCTCCGGTTTCTCCCGAGGACCGGTTCCTCTCCTGTCTTTCCCCTTCCCGTACTACCTTAATCACTTCGGTCACCACAGACGGTAAAATTGTCTGCATGACCTGATGCACTTCTTCAACCACCTCCTTTTTCACCGAGGCCCTCAAATTTGCACTCTCATCACCCCCTTCCGGATGAGGGGTCTTGGGTCCTTCAGGAAGCACCTTTTCCACTCTAGGCCTGCCTCTTTTGGGCCGCGATGCAACACCAAGTCCACCACGCGAGCTTTGGATAATCTACCACCGACCATCCTCTATCACACACTGAAAGATTTAAACACCAACATGATCATTCAAGGGAATAGCTCAGTTTATGTCAAGTATAGTAAGTCCCTAATTACAGTGGCCAGTTGTGATTAACCAGTTACTTTACTCTTCATACCCCGAGCATTACCTATCCTGACTACATCAGTATTTAAATCTACAAATAGCACATAAACCACATAACATGCGCACATAATACCGGTTAACATTAAGAAAATACATGATGGCACGCAGCTACTCAGATTGGCATCCCTTCCCTCTCCGTCGCATTCTCAATTTAAGTTAAGTTTTTTTTTTGAAATTTACCCGTTTCACTTAAACTTTAGCTCTGATACCAACTTGTAAGGCCCCGTTCCCGGGACGCTTACAGCTGGTCAATCATCGCACATAAAACATGTAATTGCATTAACTCAAATAAAACATGCAGCGGAAACTTTTAAATCAATCATTTCATTTCCTGTAATAAACACTTTTGCAAAATAATTCAACAATCATTACAAAACATCATTTGTTCGCATTACAATGCAAAAGCGTTAAACAAAAGAATGCCATCCAAAAAGAGCTGAGTAGCCGGTCGTACCATCCTCAGCAACACTACCTGTCAACTGGAAACATATAAAAAGTCAGCGTTACTGAGTGAGTTCTAGTTTTATAATAAAACATACTTTTCTTTCATTAAAACCGTTCTTTACATACATGCGATCATATATCATACGTACACGTAGATAATATCATTATTATCTTCATCATTCACTCGTTAACTTTGGTTCATGTAACGTACATCGTTAACATTCACATTCATTACTTTCATTCACATTCATTTGTAAATTCTTCTTTCATTCATACATTCCTTACTTTCATTCGTACATTCATTACATTCATTCGTACGTTCATTACATTCATTCGTACGTTCATTACTTTCATTCGTACATTCATTACTTTCGATGACCTGTACATTACTCCGAACATTGTGCACGAAGGGGGTAACTGAGCCTGAGGTCTTTCATAGACCTCGAACATTGGGCACGGAGTTGGCTCCACTACCTAGGGTAAGTACATTCATCACTTATCTTTCCTCTTTCATTTTGGATCAGTGCCATATGCTATACCCCGAACATTGTGCACGAAGCTGATGCTAGACCTGTGGTAATTAAATCACGAACATTATGCACGAAGCTGATCCAGTCACCTAGGGCAAGCGGCAAGGATCCCGTACATATGGTCAATCACAAAGATTGGACCCCAGTGTGCATCCTTCGGGGTATCTAACCTTCACACCGTTGAGCTAACACCTTCATTGGGTGTGCACCTCCATACATTTGCTTGCAAGCCAATCTTACATTCATTCATTCATTCATTAATGCATGCATTCATTCATCATATTCCCCTTTCATTATCTTCCACTTTAAGCTACATAATACTTTTGTTTCATTCATTAACATAACACATAAAGCCATGGAAAGATAAACATACGTCATAATAGGAACATCAACATACACTATAGCATCATCACATAGGGCATCATCATACATACTTAACATACATCATGCATAAACATGCAACATCATCATCACGCCCTACATACCCTCTAAGGCCTCCAAAGGTCATCTTACAAGTACCTACGGGAACTTCCACGTCAAAACTTACATCTGCACTTTCCCCCGAAAGTCAGTACTTTAACTATGCTCCTCCTCGAGTACAACAACCCTATTTGGGCGTATGGACACCCTTCAGTTACACGGCCTTCATGCGACTGAACATCATGCGATTGGACCTATGCGGATGAACACCAATGCGGATGAACACCCAATCGTGCGAATGGACCTCATGCGATTGAACACTAAGCGAATGGACCTTATGCTAATGGACCTCATGCGATTGGACTTATGCGGATGAGTACCTATGCGACTGGACTCTTAGTCGCATGACTCCCCATGCGACTGACCCTCTACTCGTGTGACTAAACCTCAATCGTGCGACTGAACCCCAATTGCCCTCCAGTTGGCCGAATGACCTCCAGTTGGTCGCCTAGCCCTAACTGATGCAGAATGCAGTTCATCCCGAACCCAATCTGCCATTTTCGGCCTCCAAGCTCATCCAAACCCATTCTAAGCCCAAATCAACCATTCTAAACCTTAGGAATGCATACTACAGCACCATTCAAGCACACACAAGCCTGAAAACATACTTCAAATGCATCACACGCAAACACACCCAAATGGGTCAAACAAACACACATACAAAAACAGGTTTACTATGTGTTCTAGCCCCAAATTAGTTGAAAACGAGTAAAATAGGGGTCCTAGAACTCACACAAACAACAAAAACAAGAAGGGCTTCGTCTAGACTCGCTACACGACGATTTTGCACACTCGAACAAAGCTTTCTTCTTCTCTTCTCCCTTTTCTTTTCTCTTTTTCTCTTTTGGCTGAACTTTGGAGATGTGGGGAGGGTGTGGGCTGCCCTCGCCTCTTATTCTCCTTCTCTTTCTAGCTTTCTCGTGTTTTTGAAAGTTTGGTCCCTCGACTTTGGGCTTTATTTCCTTTTCTTCTTTCGTCGGCTACAAGGAAAATATCCAGGTGTTACATTAAACGATTGTTGCTTCATCCTTTGGAATATTTATTCATCTACTACTATCATCAATCAAGTGAGTTTTGTGGCCCTTTTTTATGTTGATTTATTACTTCAATTATTACAAACTTGGGGGAACAGTATGCTCACCCTTTTCACGCTGTACAACTCATATTCTTGGAATTATCGTGTTACTATTTTGTAAGTTCTTATCTGATACATGCATGAGTTTGTTGTGTGGTACTTGATTCACAACCATTTAATTCCGGTGTTGGAACCGACGGATAGGTATTGGTAGTACTATTGGGTTGACACCCCACCCTTGTTTGTTGGTATACTAGTTAATACTAACAGTGGCCAGGAACGGGCCCTAGGGTGAATATATTCCAACAAATATATGTGTGTACGTCGTAGGTTTGGTTGTGATGCTCATGTTGTCATGTGATTTTGCTTACTTATAACTATAATCATGATATTCCGCAAAACTATTACACAACATCAATTTTGTTTACTATTAAACCTGCGAACTCACCAACAATTATGTTGACCATTTTGAGCATATCTTTTCAGGTGATACAATTAATTGAAGATCCTAGGAGTATGGCCTTAGTAGAGACTCTAGGATGCATTTTTGAGACTATACAATACTTGACATACATTACTTAACATTGTTGGTCTGATTACATACAATTACACTTTTGGATACTTGTTCCCGGGTTGTGGGAATTTTATTACAATGTTAATACTTTTGTTAATACTTATGGCTATGTAGTCGTGGTTATTGACTAGACACGACACATGTCTCCATTGTGCCGGGCGTCGTCATGACACATTATTCATTCTATACATGTCTATTTTGCATCTCTATTGATTACAATGTGTTATGAAGATCCCGTCTCGTTACATCCCCGTGTTTCCGCTCTTAGCGGGGGTGTGACAGACTGGTATCAGAGCCATTGGTTATAGGGAATTAGGCAAATCACTTGACCTAGACTATAACCTAGGAACCTTCATGTAGAATGCATTCTAGGATTTGCATGCATCCGATATTGCATGTATGTTCCTTCTATACTTGTTCTTTTATCTCTCTGTCTTGATATATGTTCACCCTGAGGAAAGTACTATCACTCTTTCCTTATGGGATGTCTTCTGCTGGATCTACTCTTTCCTTATGTTCACCCTGAGGAAAGTACTATCACTCTTTCCTTATGATTTGACTGACAACCATTCACGTTTTGATAATATTGTTGTTTTGTAATGCAATTAAACAATCTTTTGTAACTCAAACGTCATTGTATTGCTTAACAACAGTATTTATTAATAATAATGAATGGCTTTTGTTAACTTATTTTTGCTGCATAATTTATGAATTATGTAATGTTTTATGTAATAATGCGAATAGGAGACTTATGATGAAAGATAAGTGTACTAACGGACTGTGATTGGCGTTAGATTACGGGTGAGATGCTTCACTTTGCGAATTATGGAATCTTACAAGATTCTTGACATGATGCATGCAAATTTGAATTCATCCAGTGGAATGCGAAAGTTATCATTGACAAACTATTTCTTTGAGATTTGACACATGAAACGTTGGAAAACGATGATGAGTTCCTGAGGTATGTTAGACTTATAAGTCACTTTCTCATTACCCTCAAACATCAAGAATGAAATTAAGTAATAAGGTGACATCTTAAAGCCAATGAAAAAGACCCGTAATCGCATGAAAGTTTGGCTGACGGAATTTAAGAATCCCAAGTTTCACTATATAAATGACACAAGCTTAACGCATATCTCGTGAATATGTATTGCTCCTTTGGTCAAACCGTCAGATTAAAGATGATACGATATGCTGAGATTTTTGAGTTGAGTTTCCAAAGATGTTTAGAGACGTTGCTAATAACAGAAGGTGAATCAGTCATCAAAATTAACGATCAATGTTTAACGACACACCACAATAACGACTATTTAGGGTAAGTACGAGTCAATTTCTTGACCCGTTATCTCACATGAGTCAATATGAAAGGCGCGAAACTAGACAATTGGTCAATAATGCACTAAATGTCATTATGACATCAAGAAATACGAGGCAATTTGTACATACACTAAGCTATGTCCACTTTATGCCGAACCATGAATACCAATCGCGGAAATTCATGATCCTTTTTGTCTATATCAGAATGAATGTAATAACAAGTCTTGTGAGTCACAGTCAAGATAAAGGTTTAGAGATTTTCCAGATTAGGAGTTCAAAGATTATCCAAAATAATAGGAATTGCATTCTTATTATGGGTAAAGAGTGAAACGAAGATGTTGTTCCTGATCGGATTAGAATTTAAATAACTCAGAATATCGACGATAAAGGCAATCACAAATAGCTTTCCAAGTACGGCGCGCACACGCGGTTCATCAAACTCATGAACATAACTGTACATTACTATAACCAGAAAGACATGACATAGATTTATAACGACTTTATCTTGTACGAATGATTGTTTTAGAAGTGTTATCGTCGTGCAATTAAGTGTTGATGATAACCCGAAGGAAAAATCGATGCGTAAGAAATAAAAGGTTTCTTAAAGCTAGATGATACGACCAGTTGCAACATAAAGGCGTGAGAAAGGAAATCGAATTAAGTGTTCCAGACTAAACGACGCGAGAAGAGAAATCGATTAAAAATTAAATGTTCTAAGATTGGAACTAAGATTACCCTAGGTGACAAAGACTTCTTTTGGGTTCAAGAATCATGTTTTAGCTTGACTGGTTAGAACACTATTGTCGACAACTCAGATCACGGTGTTCACCCTTCAAGTTATTACATGTTTCTTGTCAGTTGAAGTCTTGGTAAGCTTGAGATCAAGAAATGGGAATAGTCACCAAGGTGTGGTTATCACTCCTAGCTTGATGGTGTATTTTGCCAAAGTATGACTCTTAACTACCAAATCAAAAGTTTGATCCTAACTCTTTGTTAAGGATCGATAGAAATAAGATGAGGCAACTCACCATTAAGGTAAGGGAAATCACTCCTACCTTAACGGTGAAGTTTTATAGAAACAAAATACAGCAAAATGAAAATCTTCATCAAAATTTAGAATTCACTCCTACTTTGATGAGATCGTTTCATTTGAGAAAATACAATCCACAAAATTTAAATGGATGAAATTATCATCAAGGTATAGAATTCATGCCTATCTTGATGATTGAATTTCATAATAACAAGAAAAACAATCGAGAATTGGCATTTGTCACCAAAGTACGGCTTTCAATCCTGTTTTGGTGAGGTCATGTCATTCGTGAAATGTGAGTTCCAAAGAAAATGATTGAAATCAGTCCTCAAGATAAGGAAATCACCCCGATCCAGAGGATGAAATTTCATAAAACCCACAATTGAAAACCATTATCGAGGTACGAGATTCACTCTTATTTTAAGAAGGTAACTCCATTGGTAATATACGAATTAATAAAAACAAGTAAAAAACTGTTCATCAAGGTAAGAAATTCACTCCTGTCTTGATGATGAAATTTCATAGGAGCAATAATAGCAAAAGGAAAATTATTACCAAAGTATGGGAATCACCCATGGTTGATGAGATAGATTCATTTAGGATACATGAGTGTCCTTAGTCATAAGTTGACTTGCAGACTCTTGCATTGCCTACGATTCAAAACGGTTAGAAGATTTTACAAAGCTCGACTTAGCAAACGAAGAGAATATCCGCTAGACATTCAGAAACTTCAGATTATATCGATGTAACAGGAATAGAAAATCATGCTTGCTAGGATTAAGGTTGATGTTCGGGATAACAGAGTCAATCGTGATAGGTTCTCAAATCTTGAATGGTTTAAGTTAGGAAAACAAGATCAATGACGGAAATGATTCAACACAATAATGAGATGTAAATGTTGGGTTCCAAATAAAAAGCAAAATGCGTTGACTTCTCAAAGTGTTTCGTCACCACAACTTTACGGAAGACATGCGTACCTATAAGCGAACACCCATCTTATGAATTCTAAGTCAGATAAACGGATCCAACGGTCGAATCAGATTTATGTGTATACCTTGCCTAGACAAGGTATCCCGAGATGCGGTATTCCACATTTCGGCATTGCATGATTTCAGTTATGGGACATATTTTAAGGACATTTGAAAACCCTAAGTGACAATTTAAAGTTTTGAAAAACCATTCGGTTTAGACGACCAATATCTTTGGATATATTAAGATCCATGTACACGTTGGTCAAGGTATAAAGATAGTTACTTAAGGCACACAACGTATAACGATATTTAAACGTAGGAATTGAGGAATATAACGAGTTCAATATTAACGGGAACATTATGTAAGATAGGAATGAGAAGATATTAGAGTTTTCGGTGATAAACCCATCCAAGGAATCAAGGATTTTCGATATTTCAAATATAAACTGGATGATTCCATTTGGTAACGCATTACCATTTGGAATCATTGACACATCAAGGTAAATTGAACCATTTACGTTAGAAATTTGTTTATGTTGACCATAGTTTATCACTCATCCCAGAAATCCCCAGGTAAGCATAACTGGTCTCGAGATTTATACGATATTTTTGCCTTAGCCCGAAGGCCTTTTGCCAGGAAATCCAGAATACAGGTGTCTATGTGTCACACAAATTTCTTAGGTTCATGAAATCAAATGAGATTTTCATAGATTAGACATAGAGTCTAGGGAATTAAACCCATGATAATAAGTGTAGATTCCACATGTCGTCGAGAATAAGTTTAAGAAGGTTCATTTGTCGGGGAGAATCAAAGAGTCAAAGTTAAGTTTAGGGAGACAAGTAACCAAGTGTATTTAATTATAAAGAACACCTATCTAAGGGCATCAAGTTGTATAAAAGACATCCCTAAATAGATAGCATCACGTGACATGCAACAATAAGTATACACAAGAGTATAAGGATTTTTCTATGAGGTTCATGCATGACTATAGTCTAGGTCACCATTTCTAATAACCTAAATCCCTATAGTTATGGGCTCTGATACCAATCTGTCACACCCCAACCTTGCCGGCTTGTATTTAAAAGTTAATAATTTAAACTATTTTATTGAACATAAAGACATTACTAATAGATTATAATAATAATAATAATAATAATAATAATAATAATAATAATAATAATAATAATAATAATAATAATAATAATAATAATAATAATAATAATAGTAATAATAAGACTAATACTTGTAATTATACAAGTAATTACAAAATTTGCTCATTGTGTTAAAAATAATAATAAAAGTTAACAATTTATAAAAGTTAAATAATTAATAAGTTGTAAGAATAAGTAAAAGTAAGAGGTTAATTAGGTTGAGGGGGTCCTTGTGTCAAATTAGAAACTTTAAATTGAAGTTTTTGGTATAAAAGGTTAAAAGTGTAAACAACAGGGACCATTTGTGTAATGTTCGAAAGCAAACCCAAACCAACCTTCCCTCACCCTTGTAAATCCGGCAGGAGCTCCGGCCGAGCTCCGGCCACTCCTTAAACGTGCTAATCATTGGTAATCAAGCATAAAAACCGTTTCGAATTGGTCCTAGTGCTTGAATCGAACTTGTAACCATCATTAATTCAAGCTGAAACGCTCAATTTTCTGATGAATCCCTCGAAACCGAAACACCGTTTAACTTCTAACCGTTCAACATACATATCGTGTTAATAACTCAATTAATGGAACCTAAAACCATTGATTAACTATTCCTAACACACTACTACTCACAATTTCATCTAAGAAACACACAAATCACTCATTCGTATACCTATTCTGTTGCTAAACCACCGTTAATCGAACACTATGATCAGGGTCTTTTATATCAAAATTAACAGAGGGCTTTTGTTTGTTGATGTCTTTGGGAGTTTCCTTTAAAACGAATTGAATTATTAATCGCATTTGCATCATGAACCGTCTTCGACCAAGTCGCGATCGGTTCTTCTACATATTCATCATCGAATCTATCTTCAACCGGGTAATTAAACATTGTTATACACTCGATTTCATGTGGGGAACAAAAGCCCTATGTTTGATTTCACTATCAACAATGAAATTAGGTTCAATTGAATCGATGTTGATTCTAGGGTTTATCTAGAATTGGGGATTTTCTTGAAGTCTTGTTTTTAAGATTTAAAATCCAAGTTATACCGCGGCTGTAAGCCTTGGTTCACTGGTTAAGACACTGCCCTGTTAAACATGAGGTCCCGGGTTCGAACCCGGGCACCCTCATGTTTTATTTTTAAAGGCTTGTTAGCCTAAAACTAATTCCAGAAAAATTTTAAAACGTATAAAAATTATTATTATAAATTCCAAATATTTTCAAAAGCTTCCAAAGATTTTCTGTAATTTTTCTAAGTTTAAATAAAAATGTTTTTATTTATAAAACATTTTAGCAAAGCTTGTTTGAATAATTTTTAATAAAATGGATTG
>BJCO01776517.1:0-11177 GCA_018326465.1 Flaveria floridana | reverse complement strand
ATAAATTTGTAAATCACCAAATTAATTATCAAGCATAATAAGTCCTCAAAGTTTCACAAAAGACATAAAAGGTCCTTTTAAAACTTAACGAAGTTAACCTTTTTATTTAACAAAATTATGAGATGTCACATTGATCATATGCCAATGACTTCTAAGGTTGTGAGCATTTCTTGGAATTTGAGGGTTCCCAGCATTGTAATGTTGTTCTATCCTCCCCCAATATGCTTGTTGGTTTTAACTGTTGGCAATTATTGGGTCTTCAGAAATAGCTACATAAGCCTTAGCCAACAAGACTTCATCATCAGTTGACCACTTGATACGAACAAACTTCTCAGCCTTTTCTTTTTCTTTTCCTTTCCCTTTCTTCTTTGCTGGTTTTTTTGGGTGACGAAGGTGCTTCATCAATTAGTTGTTCATTATGTGATTGTGATTGCGTTTGTTGCACTTTTTGAAGCTCTTTATGTTTAAGCCATGCTTGATATTGTTGATAGTCTTCCAACGAAAACTGAGACTGTTGAAGATATGAGAATCCTCCAACTTGTGGAAATTATGAGAAGGCAGGTTGTTGAACATATGGGAATGCCCCAGTTTGTTGAACATATAGGAATCCCCCAGATTGTTGAAGATAGGAGTTGGGAGAACCTAGGTTGTAGGAGTTGGGAGAACCTAGGGTGTTGATATTGGGAGAACTCGGGGTTGCTGATGTGAGTATTCTTCATTGGTTTTATCGTTTAACATTTGTGTGAAGGAGAATGAAGCTCTTGAATTCATTGAGAATTGAATTTTGAATTATGTTTAGAAAAGAGTTATAATGTTTGAAAGATGATGAAGTAAGAAAAACTCTCAACTGAATAAAACATATTTACAATGGGAAAACTAGTCGTTATGAATAAAACAAAAAAACTAGCCGTTATGAATAAAAAAAACTAGCCGTTATGAATAAAACAAAAAAACTAGCTGTTATGAATTAAAAAAACTAACCGTTATGAATAAAACAAAAAAACTAGCCGTTGTGAAAAAAACAAAAAAAATAGCCGTTATGAAAAAACGAAAAAAGTAGCCGTTATGAAAAAACAAAAAAAGTAGCCGTTATGAAAAAAAATAAAAAAACATAGTCGTTATGAATGTAAAAAAAATTAAAATATTTTAATACTATAAATGTAAAAAGATAAATTATTATACTTAAATTATTATTTAATTAACTCATTTTAAATTATTATTTAATTAACTCTAACTAATTACTTTAATACTAGAAATGTAAAAAAAATTAAAATATTTTTATTTAATTAACTCATTTTAATTAAACTTTATAATTATATTTTTATTTTAATTAAAAGATTTTAAAATATTTTAATTAAAAACATTCTAATTTAAAATTATTATTAATGGTGGTGGGGCCCACCAACCCCTTCTTTCCACCGCCCTTCCGGACGGGCAAGCATTTCATTGGCAGAGCTTCTCATCGCCGCCCTTCCTGCGGGAACGGTCCACGTCAGTGACGGGCCGGCCAATGACGCGCGATGGGGATAGTCTAAAATACTCAAACTACCATTGGTTGTTTTTTTCCTACACTTTGATCATAGCACTTAGTTAGATAATTAAAAGACTAAGATTACTTTTTAGTATTATTAGAGAAAACTTATTTTTTAAAGAAAGCTCTCTCAGAATATTGATTATATGACAATATATGTATACCATATGTTATATGACTATGAATATTGTTATGTTAGTATATGACTATATGAATATTGCCTTCTTCAAGCCTCCAAATGTTTAAAACAATGGAAACAAAAGAAATACACCTCTCACCATCGCCGGCGTCTTCTTCCATACCAATAAGCAAACGCCGCAATCGACGCTGCCACCACCACACCAGCAGCTGCATCCCAAGTGTACACCGGTTTCTCCAAAACAACCGTCGACGTCGAACCACCCACCTCCACCAGCGGCCGAACCGGCGTTTTCCGGCTCAACGCCACCACAAACCCTAAACCCTGCCGCTCGAGCTCACTCACATCATCAACAGCCGGTTTAACCCTCGTCACTTTCGCTAACGCTTCATACTCTTCCTTACTTCCGCCTTCAAGAAACGACCCAACGAGATGACCTTCGTGCACCCAATAAGCTCCGAACTTAGAACCTGAAAAATCACCGAAGTAAACAGCTTCCCCCAAATTGGTACCGTAAAACTGCCATGAAAACGAGAAAGCCCTAGAGTAGAAGAATGGTAAGTAATCGAATTCTGGGGTGGTATCTGGTTCCATTATTGCAGCGACAGCATGTCGAGCTGATTTTCTGGCGGAGTCGACGTGTTCGAGTCGTCGGATTTCACCACCGAAAACCTTGATCGGAAAAGATGAGACGTCGCCGACGGCGTACACTGAGCTGTTGCTCGTTTGCAACATGCTGTTTACTTTGATTCCTCCTTTCTCTATTGTCAGTTGGCCTTCGAATAGACTCGTGTTTGGTCGGATTCCGATTCCTACCACCACTATATCTGCAGGTAGATAGCTTCCATCCTTCAGATTAACCCCTGTAACCTGTATGTAAATATACAATCGGTTCGATTAGTCACGACATCATTCTTAAATAAGCTTGACAGTTGAGACTGTTGTCTAGTTGCGTAGCGGTTGCTTTCTAAAAGTAACTAGTTAGTAACCTACCCGCGCTTCGCGGCGGGTATAAAACTGTTGTGACACTTTACAATGGTATAAATCCAGATTAGTAGGTTCAAAAAATATTTTGTCTGAAAATCCTAAAAGGATAGCGAACAAATTGTGATGCAGATGGACAACAAAGGTGGTCATATCATCACCATCGCCACCACTGATTCTAGTTTCACCTCAACCTAAACGGGAGGCCAAGCGACAACTAATGTTAAACCATCTCCACCGTCACAAACCACGCTAGAACCGCAATGACTCTCCAAGTGTCTCTTATCGGGTAGCCACCACCGATGACGGTGGCTGTGTTACAAGACCGGATGACACAACACACGAGGTCGGCCTTGTCAACTGTTTCTACCCGTCATCCTCTCTCACAAACACACTTCTCTCTCTAAAAGAAGATGATGCTATGCTTATTTAAACTCTAAAGTACAAAACAATATTTTTAAAGTGTTATGACCAAAATTAAATAACTCAAAAATTTCCTATTCATTCACATTGCTTTATTAATATTATATAATGCGAGTTTAAACTGTGTTATAAAATACTAAAAATCACTGGACTTTAATCAGGAGGTAGGATACTGAATAGTAATTAATAGGGATTTTTCAATTATATATATATATTAGTTTTAATAAATCAATTTATTATATGAGTTTAATAAATATAATATTAAATATAATAAAATTTTACTTAAATATAAAACGATATTCTAGTATATGATATGATTTAAATTACGTATAAATAAAAACTATAAGTAATAAAAACATTATATCATCTTTATAAAAAAATTCAAAAAAAAATCAAATATTTTGTTTAAAAAATTGTCATTCTTATAAATATCTTTATTATAACTCTCATTTTTAATTATTTTTTGTTATAAAAATTTTACCTTTAAAAACACTAAGTTTAGAATATTTCATATTTTTAAATAAGTTTGATGTTTTAGAAAGAAAAAAATATTTTATAAAAATTTGTTTCTTTAAAAATAACATCACTAAAAAGATATATTTTTTAATTTGTTAGAAAACCATTTTTAATCTAAAAAAGATTTAAATAATATTATTTTTAATTAAGGTAATTATTTAATATAAAAGAGAAGCGGTAAAATTTTTGTGAGAATTAATATGTTGTTGTCACGTGTGCTCCATAGTTACACTTTTATTAAAATAGAAGTATATAATAAACACACACATTTTTAAATGTAAAGTTTATACAACTGTTTAGTTGCATATATATAAGCAAATATGGCAGGAAATTTCAATTTATTGCCGGAATCTAGCCGGAATTGGCCGATTAGATCCGCCTAGGGCCGAATTTGACCACGTTGAATGTCTAACGATTAATTGGTCAATTAGGTAAAAATTCTTATGTGGACGGTTGAGGCTCGACTAGTCGCCAATTAATCGGTCGTCTAGTACGATCTTTACAATTTAAATATTGCATGGGCAAGACGTGGTGTATTTAGGTGTACAAAATTGTTGTTCAAAATAAATAAGCTTGAGATTTAGTGATTTTACCTTCCCCTCAGGATCGAAAACAAATGATGACATAACTGTGCCTTTGACAAAGTTTACACCTTTAGATTTATAAAACTCTTCATAATAACTTGCAATCTTTGGGGTGAATAAACGACCCACTGCAAAAGAAGATGAATACAGTGGTTCAAGTTGACTACAACTTGTGTAAAGTAGTTAGGTTTGCAAAGTGGAGGTGCTTACTGCAATGTGGCTCAGGGAACACCATTGAAACATTGATCTTGTTTATGACCAAGGATGCAGCAACCTCCATTCCAATGTAGCCACCACCAATGACCACCGCATTGCCGCCCACAGAGGCTTGCATCATGTCAACGAGCCTGGTTGCATCAGCCAAATCACGCAGATGACATACATTTTCAGCATCTGATCCGCTTATACCAAACTCTTCAAGCTTCAAAGCCTATAACAGAGTCATACGACAAATGATTCAAAAGATAAAATACTTTTCCAGTCTTGTTTTATTAAAGTTCAAGAAATGAAAAGCGAAGAATAATATTGTTTGAGAATCAGATTCAGTACCCGAGCACCTGTTGCAATTATAAGAAATTTGTAGGTGATTGTTTCTCCTGCTGCAGTTAGCAGTGTCTTACGTTTTACATCAGCAGACTTTACCCGAGTACCCAGAATCAGTTCAATTCCTGAGATGGACGGTTAGAGAACATGCATAAATCAAGAAGAAAGGTCACGTAAAGGTGGAAGAAGATTTACTTTACTTTTGTTTATCTCTATTGTCATGATAATATAGTAACTTTATTTGAAAATCAATTGAATTGGCTATTTTGAATTACTGTGTTTTTGCATTGTTGTTTTTGGATCAAATAAAGTTATCCAATTGATTAATTTCTTTCACTGCGAATCAAAGAGTTTAGGCATCAAGTTTCAACGTTCTCGTTATCAGGTAGATCTATAGCATATGATAATATTGGTAATGGTATTTGTTGACTGAACATACTGCAAAGAACATGTATCATCAACATGAACAACGTTTACCATGTTCCTTGTACCACTTAAGTGTTAATCTCTCTTCATTGGTGCCTACACATGTGTGAAATGCAGGGAGACGTGCAGGATCTGTGTAGAATAATAAAAACACAAAGTCAAAGAGACAACCTACAAAGCAACTTGTGATTAAATGGCATAAGAGCATACTACAATAGGTGATTATGAACTCATAAAATAATCAAGACTAGACTGATAACCATAAACGCCGAGTTTTGAATCATTTTATTCCTCATATACGTATTGATCAGAAACAAAAGGAAATAAAGTAAAACATTATATACCTTCTGGAAGTAGAAAGCCTTTGCTGAGTGCAGGTCTCTCATAAGGAGCCACCTGCATATTATCAAGATGTGTGTCCAAGGAAACCAACACCAAAACATTAATCGCATGTGCTTTTATTATAATGCATTGTTGTTCTAAGTTCTAACACAATTATATGTTACAATAAATTTTATATGATCAAGAAAACATTCGGATTTAATGTAGCAATAATGAAGCAGCATACACGCAAATGGTAGAATCCAAATAAATAGCACCTCATGTCCAATGTGATTGTAAAAATTTAAAGACAGACTAGCATTGATTGATTGTTCAAAACTTCAAACCCATGTTAGGCCAATTTCACCACTTCATAACAGTTCCCAAACCCAAATCATAAAGATCTACAACTCTTAAATCAAAATCCTGTTGTCGTCTAAATTCCAAAACTAAAAACATGTATTTACATGAAGGATAGAGATCTTAAAATGCTAGAACAGATTACCAATTAGCTTATTTGTGATCAGACATTATAAGAGCACTCACATCCATTTCTTATTTTCATTCCTATAATTACATTAAAAGTCACTATTTTTTCTCTAATTTTAATTAAATAATATATTTTTATACATTTTTCATTATATTTTCTCCCCCCTTCACTCACAATTACTTTTAAAAATATTAAAAAGTTTATAAAGGTTGTACAATGAATCCTTAAATATAAGGATGAACAGTAACATTTTTTCTTTGTTTCACTTAAAGCCACTCAAAACCATTCCATATGATATAAAGACTTCCACTCACATTTTTTTTATTTTTAAGGAACGGGCTATAAATTCTCTAAGGGGCTGTTTGGTAGCCTCTTAATGGTTCAGATGTCTGAATAGTTCAGCACTTAATAGTTCAGACTGTTTGTTTCGCGAGCAAATATGTGAATGGTTAAGACATTTGTCTCTGAATGGTTAAGTATTATTCTAATGCTGAATGGTTAAGAGGTTTAATGTTGAATGGTTAATACGTCTTATCTGAATTGGTCAGACATTTGCTATTGAATAGTTAAGTCATATAATACCTCTTAATGATTCAGGCCTCTTAATGGTTCAGCACTTAATGGTTCAGACCTTTTATTGGTTCAACACTTAATCATTCAGATGTTTTCAAACAGCCCTTAAGTTTTTTATCTATGTCAAAGGCAAAAGGCCTGCTGCAAGTTCTATTTCAGCCAACTACACTACATGTTGAATATTTTAGTGTAACTAGAGATTGCATATGTCATTCAAATAAAAGTGCACGCTTGTTTGAATGTCATCGGACCTAACGGGGGATCCAAGGGGGCAGCGCCCCCTTGACGGGGGTTCGGGGGCAGCGCCCCCGAGAGAAGCGGGGTCTAAGGGGCGGCAGCCCCTGGCGGGGTCCAAGGGGCAGAGCCCTGGCTGGGGTCGAGCTATAATTTACCCAATTTACCCCATGAAGCAGTTTTCTTGAAAACTAAAAGTACGCTCTTGTGTATTCGGTTTTTCTGATCCCCTAAAAAAAAGAAATTCGATTTCTTGATCTTCTTAAAAATTTGCTCAATCAAAAATCCATACGAAAATCTTGAATCAATCTGATTTTATCAAATCAAACGTTGGTAGACACTCCAATTGTTTGATCTGAAAGTGATCACACGACTTCAGATTTATCCAGTAATTTTCGAGAATTCCCCAACAAAGATCAAACACTACATAGGCTGACTTTATAGTCAACTATATAAAGCCTGTTAGGTCTTCAAAAGCAATCAAGATGAACATAGTGAAATCATTCATAGTTCTTAAAACAGAGGCAAAACAACAAACAGTTTACGTGTTAGAGAGATAACCGAACATCAATGATCAATCTCAATTGATAAATGAAATCAATAATGAAAATGGATGAAATAGATTAAGTATACGTGTAGTGAAATTGGATGAAAAGGAAGACGGAGAAGTGATTACAGGTTCGTGGGAGATGATGCATAGTTGGGCGTGAGAGACGCCTTTGTTGGTGAACTCAAGCGCTGCGTAACCGGCGGCGACTCCTCCGCCCAGTATCACGTACACAAACGATCTTCCCATTATTAGTTATTACCCACTCTTTCTATATCTATCGTCTCCACCTCCCGCCCCTCAAATTCTCTATCTATTTCTAACTCTCCCTGAAAAAATATACTCTCTGTATAAACAAAGATCGTGGCATGGATGCTTAAAACTATCCGGATCACAAACTGATTTTGAAATATCTAAAATTTTGGATTCGGATTCAGATAATGGTTTTTAAAGTTTTGGATATTTAGATATCTGAATTGTCTGATATATTCTCGTAAAAATATTAAATAACAAATATTAATTATAAATTCCATATATTTTTGTAAAAAATCCGGAAATCTAAATGTTTGGTTAGTTATTAAATTCTTATAAAAATTGTTAAATAATATGTATTTTTTAAGAATTCGAATACCCCCTTAGATATCTGATCTGAAATTCTGGATTCGGATTTGTATGTCAGGATCCATTGTCTGAATTTTTTGGATATACGATTTTAAACACCCTTAGTCGTGAGAGAACAAGGGTATACTTGAAAATCGAATCGTATTTGTAAGAAAAAACTAAACCAAACTGTGTGTAACCTCCATGCCTTAATCCCACCAATATTGTTTGTTTTATCACGAGAAACTTAATGATTTACTTATGGTTGTTTGAATGAAAACTTTTTATGTGGGTCACCCATACTTAGATTATTGTCACCCAAACATGTTTAACAGTAAAGTATTTCCCTCCTCGGTAGTTAATATGTCCAAAATGCATTATTAATATTAGAGGCATAACATGATGTGTGAATTCAACATCTCTCTTGTCCATGGTGATCCGCCTAGATTGTTACAATCACCACCCTGGACTCATCGTGCTCGATAAGGTTGTCCCACCATCCCAATCAAGAATGCAAGATTTTGCCTTAGTTGTTCCTCCAAACACCCTTGGGGACTTACTATATTGTATCAGATTTTAGATTCAATTAATTGTTACCTAAATTATTGTTTATTCGGTTCGGTTATCAAAATAAATCGATATAACCGTCCTAATCGAATAACCAAACTGAATAAGCCAAAAAAATTGACTTAGTCCAGTTTGGTTAGACTTATTTTTAATCCGGTTCAGTTGGGTTGACAGTTGGACCCAAAAAAAGATTCCTAACCCAGTAAAACGAATCAAAAAAACCATTAACCGATATGTTAAACACCCCTGAAGAAAAATAGAGTAGGCACAACTATGTCACACCACTCCGATCTATCCTACACTTTGTGTAGATGGCAGTTTGAGCATAAGGTGAAACGCAAACGAATCCTCCAATCAAATTTTGATGTTTGAGATGTTAAATTACACTTTGTTATAAACAAATAAATAGTTTACAAAATTATAATTTTAAGTAGTCATTCTAAAAATATTATTAACATTTCAAACATCTTTGAAACAGAAAATATTATTTGCTTCATTTTCATATAGCCTAAACGCAGTGGAGTCGATTGGGGCGACAGGTAGGTTATTCTCAAGGAGTGGGCAAATGGATTCCAATATAAGATAAAGAGTGGGATCAACAGGTAAAGACAAAGATGCATTCCACTATAGCAAATTAGTAACCCCCAGCAGTTTGCTAAAGCAATAGATTTGAAATATTAATAACAAGTTTGTAGTTTGAGTTTTTAATTTTTAATGAATGCGTGTATTAGCACTGATGACGTTTACACTATCATGTTAAATTAGATTGAGGTGATTAAAATATGTTTTTCTGACCTGGCTCGTTTATGTAATTGACTATACTTTAATCCATAAATCATCTATGTATTAAAGATTAAAAAAAACAACCCTACCCAACCCAACCCGTTATTGTCTCCCTTGTATATTTTTGTCGGCCCCTGAAACCTCTGATCACCACCACCACACATCTCCACCATCACCGTCTGAATAAAACTCAACCCAACCATAGCTCCTTTTGTTCTACAGTCGTCCCAACAGAATTCCTCAGCCTCCAACACCATCCCTCTAGCACCTAAATTGCCTAAAATCTAATATGAAATGACACACATTACGAACAAAAGGAAACTTCAAAATTATGAAAATAGATTACGATCAAAACCAGTCGAAAATCGCATGAAAATGGGATAATTTACGATCCGGAAAAATAACCTACATAAAGTTCATCAACCTTATGATGATTTTATGATATTTTATAATAGAAACTTCATCAATTTACACAGAAACTATGCAAAGGTAAGGCTATTGTTGGTGGCGATGAACAAGGTAGGAGGGAGCAAACCAATTGTTCTTAATTTTCCAACCTCCCTAATCATCGGAAAGATTTTATATTAAATAAGTAGAACCATTTTCATATTTTCATATTGATATAAAATAATAAAGCTAGATTCAACAATATAGGAAGCCCAAGGCACACACGTTAGGAAGAGAAAATACACGAGACTTAAACTCCTGATATCTAAAAAAAATACATCATCTAACATAGCAGGATACTCTCCGGCTAAACTATAGGTGTACAAACTGGTTTTTTTCTCAAACCGATTCGGGTTCAAAACAAACTATTTTTTTTGTCACGGGGTCAAATCGGGTTTTTTCAAACCGGTTCGGGCTATAAACCGGTTTGACTCACTGGATACTCAAACCCGTCAAATCAATTTGGACCGGTTTAACCGGTTTATTTTAAATAAACCGTTTTTTAGTTTTTAAACCAGTTTTAAGTGTGGGCCACGAAACCGGTATACAAACCGACAATTCAGATCGGGTCAAACCTGTTCTTTTAGCCGGCTCGTTTTTTTGACAGTTTTTTTTGTACACCTCTGGCTAAACCAAATAACCAATTCTCAACATTCACTAGGGCTGTTCACGAACCGAACCGAACCGAACGCAGGCTCGCTCGAACTCGATTCGTTTTCAAACCGAGCCGCGCGGTTCGGTTCTGTCACACCCCAACCTTGACGGCGGAATCGTCGAAGTGTGAGAGTTACGATTGTTCACAGCCACATAACGCTATTATTAATTCCAGACATATTAATCAAGATTCAATTGTAACAATACAAATAAAAGGCTCAAACAAAGATACATCATGAATACAAGGTTGAAAGTAACAAGATCATTATTTATTTCTCTAAGTCCAGTCCTAAGTGAGATAAGCTTCAAAGAGTCAAACACATACTTGGGTTATTCCTGAAACATGTTAAAAATAAAAAGGTCAACATAAAAATATTGGTGAGCATTCCATAGTTTTCAATACATAGAATATATAAAAGACGGCAATTCAAGTCATAAGTTAGTGAATAAAGTGATTAGGGATGTTATGAACAATGCAACAATCAAACCTCGATAAAGTTTTACAAGTCTCAAAAGTTAAAAGTATATACGATCAGCTAAGTGTACTTGGATCAACCAATCAGGCTTGTCTGGCCCATAGATCTATGACGTCGCTGGGCTAGCAATAGTTAATGATTGTACATATAACGCCATAACATGGTAACCACAAAAGTTCAACTAACCACAACTTTACATGATGAATTGCCATAAAGTTTACAAGTCTCAAACGAGTTTATAAGTGCAATAATATAAGTTAACATGTTTCACCCCAAAGTGTGAAAATAAGAAAAAAAGGGGTATGGAAATACTCACATGGATATAAGCATTACAAGATG
>BJCO01776447.1:0-12836 GCA_018326465.1 Flaveria floridana | reverse complement strand
CAAACGCTCGAGGATATGCTTCGAGCATGCGTGATCGATTTTGGAGGAAGTTGGGATGATCACTTACCGTTAGCAGAATTCTCATACAATAACAGCTATCCTGCCAGCATTGGCATGCCTCCGTATGAGATACTATACGGTCGGAGATGTAGGACGCCCGTATGTTGGGGAGACATTGCGCAGAAGGAGTTAGGAGGTATCGAGGTCATCGAGGCTATGACGGAGAAGCTAGAAAGAATCAAAGCTTTCATGAAGGCAGCAAAGGACAGACAAAAGTCGTATGCCGACAAAAGGCGGAGACCAATTGAGTTCAACATGGGTGATAGAGTAATGTTAAAGGTTTCGCCTTGGAAAGGAATCATACGCTTCAGAAAGCGGGGTAAGTTAAGCCCAAGGTATATAGGGCCTTTCCGAATCATTGCTCGGGTGGGAGAGGTGGCCTATCGGTTAGAACTACCCGATGTGTTGAGTGGAATTCACCCGACATTCCATGTATCTCATTTGAGGAAGTGTTTGGCAGACGAGGACATGGTTGTACCACTGGAATACATCGAGGTAGACGAGCGACTTAATTACGTGGAGCAACCAGTGGCGATCATTGATCGTATGGAGAGGAGGTTAAGGAATAAAGTGGTTCCTCTTGTGTGTGTACAGTGGAAGCACAGGAAGGGCTCCAAGTCTACGTGGGAGACTGAATAAGAGATGATGTAAGGCCCCGTTCCCGGGCACCTCACAGCTGGTCTATCATCGCACATAAAACATTTCAAATCATATATCTATTTTACAGCGGAATTTAAAACTTTCATTAATAACTAAAAACATGTCATTTCATAACTTTACAACATTCGTTTTATTCTCAAAATACAATGACATGTCAAAATATAGATGCCAGCCTCAACAACTGAATAGTCGCCCGGTGCCATCCTCAGCAACATACCTGCCAACTTGAAACATATCAAAGTCAGCATTGCTGAGTGAGTTCTAGTTTTATATTAAAAACATACTTTTCTTTCCTTTAAAAATCTGTTTCTTTACTTTTACGCTATCACACATCGTACGTACACATAGATAATATCATTATTATCTTCTTTTCTCATTCATTCTTTATCTTTAACTTTCATTCATTCTCTGTCTGTCATTCGTTCATTATCTATCTTTAACTATCATTCGTTCTCTGTCTGTCATTCGTTCATTATCTATCTTTAACTATTATTCGTTCTCTGTCTGTCATTCGTTCATTATCTATCTTTAACTTTCATGCATTCTCTATCTTTCACTGCTATCTAGATCCGGTCACACTTTACCCTCTTCATGGCACACAGCCGTGATTACTTAGGTCGAGTGACAAGGATCCCGTTCATGCGTTAACACTATGTTCCTTCCGTTCATTATTTTCATTCGTTCGTTCTTTAGCTTTCATTACGCTCATTATCTTTCATTCGTTTCATACTTTCTTTCTTTCACAATTATCTCTCTCATTCATCAACTCACGCAATACTCCCGACTCATGTCCGAAGACTGATACTGTACCGGGGCCTGATTAACAAACCCCCGGCTCATGTCCGAAGACTGACACAGTACCAGAGCACGTGATCCGTTCCTCGTCCATCTCATCTCACTCTCACTCACTACTCCCGACTCATGTCCGAAGACTGATACTGTGCAGGGGCCTGTACACAAACCCCCGACTCATGTCCGAAGACTGACACAGTACCGGATATCCTCTACTCATTCAACTAGATCCTGTCTCATGCCATATCCCCGACTCATGCTCGAAAGCTGATGCTGTGCCGGGGCCTGCTCACAAACCCCCAACTCATGTCCGAAGACTGACACAGCACCGGGATACGCGACAAGGATCTCGTTCGAGTCAATCACCTGGATTGAACCCTATCCAAGTCTGTTGCAACACAAAGTCGCTCATCTCACTATCTCGTGTCTTGCAATACCCCCGACTCATGTCCGAAGACTGATACTATGCCGGGGCCTGATTAACAAACCCCCGACTCATGTCCGAAGACTCACACAGTACCGGAGTACGCAATAAGGACCTCTTTCGAGTCTGTTGTGACACAGAGTCGCTCACCTCATACATACGCTCGCTAGCTTTACGTTCGTTCATTCATACGTTAATGCATGCATTCATTCATTATGTTCCTTTTTTATTATCTTTCACTGTACGTTACATAATACTTTTCATTCATTCATACACAATACACGTAAAGATACGGAAAGATAAACATACATCGAAACAAGGAACATCGACATTTACAAGTCATCAGTCATCACCATCTATCATGGCAACATCATACTTAACATACCAACATCATACATAAACATGCAACACTATCATCATCGTGCCCATATAACTTCTAAAACTCGACGGCCATATCACATGTACCTATGGGAGCTATCACGTCATTACTTATCCCTACTTTTTTCCCCGGAGGTCAGTAATTAAACTATGCCTCTCCTTGTACACAACAACCCTATTTGGGCGATTGGGCACTCTTCAGTCGCATGGCCTCCATACGACTGAACACTATGCGATTGGACCAATGCGGATGACACCTATGCGGATGAACACTCAATCGTGCGAATGGACTTTCTATCGTGCGACTGAACACTATGCGAATGGGCTCCTATGTGACTGAACCCTCAGTCGTGCGACTAAACAGCTATGCGAATAGACCTATGCGACTGAGCCCTCAGTCGTATGACCGGTCATGCGACTGGACCCCCCGTCATGCGATTGAGCCTCAGTCATGCGATTGAGCTTCAGTCGTCCCTCAGTCGGCCGATTGGCCCTCTAGTCGCCTAGCCCTAGCTGGGCAGCGATTGCAGTTCATCCCGAACTGCAGCCACGACATTTGGCCTTCAAACCCTTCCAAACTCATTCTAAGCCTAAATCAACCCTCCTAAACCTTAGGGAATCATACCTCGACCTTATTCAAGCCTATCCAAGCCCGAAATCAAGCCCTAAATGCATCATACACATACACATACATACATACACGGGTTAAACACCCAAAAACTTAAAAATAGTTTTCAGATGTGTTTCAGCCCCAAAATCATTAAAAAACGTGTAAACGAGGGATCCTAGAACTCACACAAACAAGAAGAAGATGAAGAGCTTCGTTTGGACTAGTTACTCGACGAGTTTCAAGCCCGAATCACCACTTTTCTCTCTTTTTCTCTTCTTCTTCTCTTCTTTCTCTCTTCTCTTCTTTTTGGCTGAGTTTTGCAAGTGTGGGGAGAGGGTAAGGGCTGCCTTCTCCCTTAAATACTACAGTCCAGTCGCCCGAGCTCCATGCGATTGAACACTCCAGTCGTGCGACTTCCATGCATATGGAGCTCCAGTCGTGCGACTTCCATGCGTATGGAGCTCCAGTCGCATGGCTTCCATGCGTATGGGCCTCCAGTCGCATGACACTCCCAACAGAAATTTCCGAGTGTTACAACACCTTTTTCCTTCCTATCAAAATTGAACCAACCACTGAGCCATACACCCTTGAAGCTATACCATCAACCATACCCACACCTTCACCCACTGCTTCCCAACAACCACCACTACTACCTATCCTCAAACCCAAAACACAATCCAGAACCCAATCACTACCCAAAACATCTTCTGAACCTTCTAAGCCTTTAACCTTAGAAGTATTCAAGGAGATCAAGAGGAAGCTCATCAACTGCACAACTTTGAGTGATGTTTCTTGTGAGGAAGAGTCAATTAAGCTAAAGTACATTGATGGTTCTTCCAGTTCCCTCACAAGAGATGTATTACTTGATCTACCAAGGGGAACACCGGACCAAGCTCTCTAACTTCTTACAACTAATTCAAACATAGTGAAAGAATAAGAAAAGAAGTTAAGGATGAGAATGGTGACTTTGCTAGACACTAGGAAAGGGGATAAGCTGCCAACTCAACCCCTTAATCCTAGAAGGCGAATTGTCCAGTGGGGGTTCTATGAATCTTCTCATAGCTTTACTATGGAAAGAGAGAATGGTGAAGTAAACAGGATTGGTACTTCATCTCTGATACACTCTAGTAGATTTGACATTGCTGAGTTAACAGAGAAACCATTCTCTAATTCTTCTAACTCTTAGGTTACTATTCATATCAGAAATCATCTAAGCAGTCTTTATTTGGCTGAACTTACAAGGAAAGCCAAGACTGAAGAATAGTTGAAGAAGAGAGCAAAGGATAAGGAAGAAGGTGCAACCACAAAAGGAAAAGCCTTCCTAAAGATGGTTGAGGCCCAACTTCTGATCCTATAGTTAGATAGGAATATGACTATAATTTTCATTAACTAACTCTCTTTAGAGGGACACAATAAAGAGTGCATGTCATTTAGAGCAACAGACTTGATCTACTATCCACGAATGACTTGTACAAGCTCCTCACCACCACATCAGGGAAGAACAAGGAGACAGACAAATATTTGCTCTCCCTGGTGTTGAAGACCTTAAGGAGCATAAGGGAGTGAAGTTCTGGTGGCATCATTCTAGGGGGAGTTTGTTGGATCATATGAGGCTGGTGTAACCAAAACAACACTTAGAAGAATTTTGAAGTACAATTGAATAAGTCTGCTAAAACTATTCTTCCGATGACAAGTTGAAGATCTTCCAAAGCTTAAAGTACGAAGATCTTCCAAAGGAAAACTAAGTCATCCGAGAATAAGTACTTTTCCTTTCGAAGTATATGAAGAACCTCCGAAGACAGAACTAAGTCTTCCGAGACTAAAAGTTCTTCTTTTGAAGTATTCATACTTAGAAGATCCAAGACAATGTCTTCCAAAGAATAAAGTCATGAAGACTTACAGAAGACTCGGAAGAAGTTGATTCTTCCGAAGTATAAATGGCCTCGAAGAACTTACTCTTCCAAATCCATTACTTTTGGAAGAACCAACTTTGAACCAGAGGATATAAGTACGGGTTGTTTGACATCCGCTGCAACCTTTGATAAACTGCATGGTGTTTTCCCACGCCTATATAGTTGTCCATACTTTAGTCTACTGTTCACCTTTATCAATTAGTACAGTTGCCATCTTTAGTTGGTGACAAAAGGTAAGTCATGAACCTATCATGACTACCTAATCTAGGATAGTATTTTATCTTAGATGCTTTACTTATAGTAATGTAGTATTTATCTAGTTGTAAATTTCAGCTGGTCATTCAAGTATAACTGGCTGTAGATAATAGTATATAGTTTCTCATTGTAACTCATCAAACCATGCTTGTAAAAGTCTTGTAATACTGAGTTGAGAAGTATTATATACAAGTGTCTTGAAAACCATTGTTGTGTTCATTAACTTATTATATTATTGTCAACTTAGTTAGAAATTCTGCTTCAACAATCGAGTGAGACTTAGTAAGTTTGTGAGATAAAACTTGTGTTGAGAGACCAACACCGATCCTGCATTTCTTCTTTAGCACGAGTATGAACGAGAAAAGATTGATTAGACTTTATTTCACAAAAAGAGAGGGCATGAACTGCTACTAATCCAAATTTATGTAGATGATATCGTTTTTGGCTTGACCAACAAACTTATCTACAAAGAATTTGAGGAGTTGATGTATTTTCAAATTTCAAATGAGTGCTATGGGTGACTCGTATTCTTTTCGGGATTGCAATTGAAGCAAACAAATAAAGGAATTTTTATCAGTCAGTCGAAGTATGTTGACTCGATCTTAAAGAATTTCAATCTTGCATATTGTCAGTCCATCATAACTCCAATAGATTCTTAAATAAAGATAAGACCTAATCCAGATGGTAAATTTATGGATCAAACCGTTTTATGATTGATCCTTTTATGTATCTTATTACAAGCAGACCTTACATCATGTTTGGAGTTAGTGTTTGTGCAAGATACCAGGCAGACCCAAAGAAATCTCATATCAATGTTACTTTAAATATTATTATTAGTTAACTTTTTTTAGATTATAGATATTTCATTTACCTAATTTTTTTGTTAAGTTTAATCATTTACTTTTTCAATTAAACTCATAAAGTTTTGAAAACTCATAATTTTCTTGATTAAAAAATAAAAATTACATAATTACTAACATACAATTAATATAAACATAAACATAAACACAAATAATCATTAAGCATTCAATCATACATAACTAATCCTAATTTTATTTCATTATGCATATAATATGTGACCTTGACTCGAACATACGCAAAACATCATTCATCACTCCCTTCCCACTCTTTGTGATATAAAATACTTTAAGAACAAAATTATTTAAGTTTAAGTTGATATTCTTTGTTTATATAATCTATTTAATAAGTTTAAGTCGTTAAAATTCTAACTAAATAAGTTAGATAACATTTTTCTAGTAGAGAACAAATCTTTTAAACTTCATTTTTTGATTTTGGAAATTTAGTATAAAGCTAAAATAACTAAATTTTAAAAAGTTATTTTTTCAAGTTAAACTAGCAAGTAATCCCACGCGCTGCATCAAGGTTATTAGAATATGTAAAGCTCGGGTCTAACAACTTACATTTATACTTTGAGCGGTGATGGTGTTGAAATATGTAAGGCATGCTTCAAACAACTTATATGTTTTATATAATTTGAGTGGTGGTTGTGTTGAAATATGTATGGCACGTTTCAAACACCTTGTATATCAGTATTCACCTCTCAATTTCGAATAAAATTTACTTTGACAGTTGGATTTAAAAAAAATCAAATCAAAATATTGATAAAAATAAGCAGGTCGTAAAAGAATGTTTAGACTTTAAAAGTTGTTAGAGGAAAAAAAGTAATGGAGAAATTGGAATCTTGAAGTACCTTTAATGACTTATACATCTGTGCTTTGATAACTTGTAATTATTTCATAGAAATTTGTTTTAAAAAACATTTACACTAATAGTAGATAGAAATAAGCACATCGCAATAATATATTCAGAATACAGGGAAACATTATATTTTAAAAGTAGTAAGAGAAAAATAATTTTTTAATAAGTATATTAATTGTTTAGAAATAGACACTAGTTTTAGTAAATTCGTGTATTACACGAGTTGAATAAATAAAATATTAAATATAATAAGAATTTATTAATTATAAAGTGATATTTTAAGATAAAATATAATTTAAATTATGTATAAGTAAATAATATAAGTAATAAAACAATGATACCAACTTTTTAAATTTTTGTTTTTAATTTTTTTCAAAAAAAAAACAATTTGTTTTAACAAACCATTTTAAAAAATATCATTTTAAAAATTTATTAATATAACTCCCAGTTTTAGTTATTTTTGGTATAAAGAAATTAACTTTTTCAAAAGAATCAATTTTAAAGTATTTCATATTTTTTAAAAAACTTTGATGTTTTAAATTTATTTTTGGTTTAAAAAATTTTTGTTTCTTTAGAAAAAGTATCTATAAAAAGATCTCTATCTTAATTTATTAAAAACTATTTTTAATCCAGGAAAGAGTTAAATGTTATTATTAGTAAATAATACAATTATTTAATTGAAAAAATAAGTCGAACAATTTTGATGATAAAAGATAAAATGTTACGATTTGTCCCCCTTAGTTACTTTTTTTAGAGTAGGTATATATTAGCTAAACATAAAAAGCGTGTGAACATTATGAAATACATGTTTTAATAAATCAATCTGATTTTAAATCAATATTTAGATATTTTGATAAATATATAATTGACGTTTTCAAATAGCTCATAAACTTTTCATCATAAATTATTTTTTCTCAAAATGATAGCTCATAAACTTTTTCATCATGAATTATTTTTTCTCAAAATGATCTAAATAGTTCGACCACAGTAGACCCACAAAAACCTATCCAAGCTCATTTGAAATCTCGGACACATTCATATTATTTACTATCATATTTTATGCAATATAGCTTATATTTATGTTATAAGTTATAAAAATTAATAGTTACATATATGAATAAATTATATTTTATAAGAAAGATTGAAACAAATAAATTAATAATATTTAAGATAGTTTTATAAAATAAAAGTGGTGAAATGAAGTGAAAGAAATCAAAGTAAAGTGAAAAAAAGGAAACAAAATATTGATAAAAAAGACATATTTAGTCCTTTAAATTGTAAGGATAAAATTGTCATTTTGTAGAAAAATTACTGAAAATATTAACTTATTGTAATGATAAAATTACAAAAATAGTTCTTGTGGTTTGATCATATTGCAAGTTTTGTCCTCAGATTTTAAAAATTGTAAATTTAATCCAAACATTTAAAAGTTTGTTGTAAAATTTTGTCACCACCATTAGTGTCCGTTAGTTTTTAACGATCTGGGGACTAAATATGCAATGTGGTCAAACCATAAGGACCAATTTTGTAATTTTATCAAAAAGTTAAAAAAACTATAAAAACATATAAAAATTAAAAAATTAAAAAATTAAAATTTAAAATAATCAAATAAACGTTAATAGATAAATTCAATAATCTTTAATAAATAGAATAAATGTTAAAAAATTATACTAAGTTTAAAAAGTAAATAAAAGTAATAATAAAATAATATAAAAATAGAAATGGAGAAAATGAGAAGTGTGCTTAATTTTATCTTATTATAATTATTTTTGAGAAAGTTCATATGTCATGTTTAAATTGAAGAATATAAAAGCCTTTTGAAAGTGTAAATTTAAAAAACGAAAAATAAAATCGAACCATTTTTTTATTTTTTATTTTTACTTTAATATATTATTTTTCAATAACTATTTTGAATTTATAAATGTTTATTCGATTGTCTTTTTATTTTTTTTTGTTTTTTATTTAATTTTTTACTTTAATCACATGCTTCTTTTTCAATACTTCTCATTTTCTCTTTTTACATACGTTTTATTTTTACTTTTATTTAGCTTTGAATTTGATTTGATTTTTTAACCTTTGTTTTATTTTTTTAAAAATTAATAAAATTAATTATTGATGTTTATTTGAATTTCTTATGTTTGATTTTAATTTCTTATAAATTTTATTTGATTTTTAATTTTTTTATTTTTTCGAGCAAATTGCACAATTTAGTATTGCATATTTAGTTCAAAATCGTTAAAAACTAACGAACACTAACAGTTGGACTAAATTTGTAACAAACTTCCAAATGTTTAGATTAAATTTGATCAAACTACATGGATTATTTTTGCAATTTTTTATTGTAATTATCTAAATGTTATAGAATAATGGTAATTATATAATATTAATTACCAAATGGTTTGTTCATATGGGTGTGGTACCTCATGCATATCAAGTGCTTTGTGTTTGAAATAGTAGATTTTACTCACCTTTCTGTCATTAAATTTTTTTTTAATTTTTTAATATTAACCAAATACTTTTATATCTTTTACAATTTAACCCTAATATATTTTTACTTTTAACTTTGGTCGCTAACATTTTTCAAATTTTATAAAAATTTTATTTTATTTTTCGGTCTAACTTTTACAAGTTAACATGCCACAACGAATGTGTGACAACATTTCAACTTTAATTTTTTTACGGTTTTAAACCCTCATAACACTAAGATCTTGATATTTAAAGAACAAAAACTCCACTGGACGTAGAAAAAAATCGTAAATCACGAGCAGTAGTCTCCCTAAAGTTTCCGTTGAGTAGACAGCGGCTCTCTTCTCGACTCCACTGTCCCCTTTCTCCTTTCTTGTCGTCTGTAAGTAGATTTCAACTTTTTACATTTCTAAGTTCTTCAATTGCCTTGTTCTTTGACTATTTTCGATGGTTGCCTGTAACTTTTCGTAATTTAGGGCACATTTTGCGTGTTTGAGGAATTTGTTCATGGAAATGTTTAATCGGGAGCCATATCGCCATTCTGAGAGTTTTCCTGCGTATATAGTCTGTTATTTGGGTGTGTTATTGGTGCGATCGGAAGGGATGAGCTTAAAGCTAACAATCTCAGTACCATTGGGAGTGTTTTGTAGAATCGGACATGATATTATTGCAGCTGATTCATAGACTAGTGATTTCACGAACATTATCAAGTAATTTAAGAAATGTATTATTGGGCTAAAATTAGGGTTAATTTTTTCTTCTTTAGTTTCCCTTTTGTGGCTTGATTATCAAATTGTAAAGTCAACTTTAAATCCTTATGAAAATGTGAATCTTATTGAATATATAACATAGAAGGTAAACATTTGGTGATTATATAAGAACATGATCTTTTTTGTCAAGTCATTCGGTGCGAAATATGTTAAGCTGGATGGTCAGGAGCTGCTTGTATCCCAAAAGAGGCAAGCAGCTCCAGACATAAAGCTGGCTAAAGAGGAAAGATTGTCCAACCGCCAGAGTCTGCAATTTGGAACGGATTAAGGACTTGCCGTGGAAGGTTTAGAAGCAGAGGTGGAGAAGAACTTTCAGAAAACAAAAAAAAGAACTACTAAATCCATACATGTTTCTTTTGGTGTGGAGCCATGTCGTTTGTTTGGCCAAAGCTTCTTACGTAAAGTTTTTATTTGGCAATATGATGGTGACCCATTGTGGATTCTGACCAGCAAATGAGATTTGTATAGTTATGTGCAGCAATTTTTTGTTTATAACATAGTGTGAAACGCAGTTCATTTCACTCTTATAAGTATTAACATTTAACTGATTTCAAATGTGTACATGTTTTGCTGGTTCATTTTACATGAATTTTACCTCATATTCTAACTTGTCTCATCGACAATTGATATCATTCTTAGTCTAGAGATAAGTGATGGGAGGTTTAGCAGGAGAAACCAATGGAAGTCTGGTTGAGAACAGAGCTGGGAAAGAAACTGTGAATGTTCAACCAAGCAACGACATTAACTTTGGAGAACTACTATGGGTTAAGCTCCGTGAAGATTCATGGTGGCCTGCCCAGGTTTGTGAAAAGGGGACACAGTTTGACTTCAATGGTGAAACTTATCACACCCCAAATCCAATTTTAAACAGGATTTGTACCAAATTAACATCAAAGCTTTTTCACATAGAATGTTTGTCAACTTTTCTTTTTTCCTCCAAAGCACAAAGAACAAGATTGAAGTTGAGCACAGTCTGACCTCAAAAGTCAAAGTTATTTGTTGCTAATTCAATTTATTAATTTTTTTGCAGGTTGTTGATGAGAATTTGGTAAGTTCAGCCAATAAACCTAGTAGTAAAGGTTCAAGCGGTGATGTTCTTTCCCGGTTATATGGATCTTACATATAGTGAGTGATCATGCTATATATCTTTCCACTTTATTTTCACATATCTTTGTGTTTCTATGTGGCATGACATGTTTTGTTGTATCTACAGCAAGTATGTGGACATTCCTACTGCTAGTGCTGAGTTTAAGAGTGTAAGTCAACATTGTGTGGTCTTTTGACTTCTAGTTCAATTGTGGTTTGTGGTGGCTCATTTAATGTCATTGTGCTTACAGATCTTAATAAAGAACAACTTCAATTACCATAATATTCTAAAGAAGTCTCTGGAGCAGGTAATCATTTATTCTACTAATTTTGGTATTGAAGACTTTGTGTTCTTGGGTATTATTTTTATATTTGGACGTGCTATAGGATCTTGCTAGCTTAAGTTCCAGCAAATCAAGGAAACGACAGCAGTCTAAATCAAAAGGTTAGATGTGCTTTCCATTTATAGTTTTGTGTACACATAAGATATACTGGTCTCTGATTGCATAATATTCACGTATATATTATGTAGCATATAAGAATACGAATCAAAGAAGCTCAAATTTTGATGAGGAGTAGGTGATATAAACTAATTTCTTCTTATAATAAAGGCGTAGCTTTTAGTCTTTAATTTGGTTAGCTCAAATTTTGATGAGGAGTAGGTGATATAAACTAATTTCTTCTTATAATAAAGGCGTAGCTTTTAGTCTTTAATTTGGTTAGCTCAAATTTTGATGAGGAGTAGGTGATATAAACTAATTTCTTCTTATAATAAAGGCGTAGCTTTTAGTCTTTAATTTGGTTAGCTCAAATTTTGATGAGGAGTAGGTGATATAAACTAATTTCTTCTTATAATAAAGGCGTAGCTTTTAGTCTTTAATTTGGTTAGCTCAAATTTTGATGAGGAGTAGGTGATATAAACTAATTTCTTCTTATAATAAAGGCGTAGCTTTTAGTCTTTAATTTGGTTAGCTCAAATTTTGATGAGGAGTAGGTGATATAAACTAATTTCTTCTTATAATAAAGGCGTAGCTTTTAGTCTTTAATTTGGTTGAAACCTATTTCTATATCTTAATGGTTAGAAATACTTATGAATCTTTTGGGGAATAGAAATTATTTGTTGATTATAACTCCTTGCAAACATTCTCCATCCATAGTCATAAAATTATGTGACGATTTTATGTCGTTTGTTCTATCTGTGCTTGTACTATAGCTATCTTGTGATCATGTATTGTTAATAAGCAAACCACCATAATCAAATGCATACAGTGACGAATCCGGGATATTTTTCTGAGCAGGTTCAAAACTAACATTTGTAACGTTTGTGTATTAAATCAGCGTGCTCATAACTAAGATCTCGTTGAAGTTATACTAAAGTTTAGAAGAAAAATAATTTCAGAAGGTTGGACTGACCCTGCTCGGCTCTATATGGATCCTCTGTTTGTATCATCATTGGCACAGGCCCTATGATTATACAATTAGCGTATCTACCTGAACAATGGGTATCCATAATGCACACAAATGAAGTTCACATTAATGGTAACCAAATATATATATTCGTATGATCCTCATTAAATTAATTGTCCATAAAGTGTTATAATGCACTAAAGAAATGTTAGGTGGTAAACCATTTACAAATGGATCAACCAACTTTCTGGTAAATTACAACTTTTGTCCGTATAGCATTGCTGAATTAGGAGGTT
>BJCO01776429.1:0-16670 GCA_018326465.1 Flaveria floridana | reverse complement strand
AAACTATCACACTGGATTCTAAAACCTTTACTGTGGACTATTGTAGTTCCTTTTATTTGTTTTGAAACTTTAAGCACTTGAATTCACCAACTTTTTAGTTGACACTCTTTTCTTTTGAGCATGTTTCAGGTAACCCGTGAAGACTCTTAGCTTATGGATGACTTAGACTCAACCCCGAGACCATGGCATTGGTTATGTGACCAAATTTAGGACTTGAATAATTTTGATACAATGACTATTTAACTTGTGTTGAAACATGTAAACATTTGGGACTGGATCTGTTTCCAGCACGTTGTCTTTTAATACTTTAAATGCCATGTGATGTTCTCTCCCATTGAGCTCGTATATTGGTTTGTTTCCGCTGCCATGTATGTTGTTGCTAATCTGTGACGTCCCACCCTACCTGGGCCCGGGGGTGTGACAGTGTTCATCCCAACTTCCTCTGAAATCAATGATGCATGCTCGGAGCATATCCTCAAGCGTCTATTTAGTTCTCTCTGACTGACCATCCCTTTGAGGATGATAAGCCGTACTGATGTGCAACCTCATCCCCATCACGTCATGAAATCTCTTCCAAAACTTGTACGTAAACCGAGTTTCATGGTCAGACACGATAGACACTGGTACACCATGACACATCACAATCTCCTTGATGAACAGATCCGCTAATCTCTCAGATGAATATGTATCGCGGATCGGTTGAAAGTGAGCACTCTTTGTTAAACGGTCAACTATCACCCATTTAGCATCGTAGCCCTTTATCGTACATGGTAACTTCGTAATGAAGTCCATGGTGATGTGCATCCATTTCCACTCGGGTATATCCAAAGGTTGGATCTTCCTGTATGCCTTCTGATACTCTGCTTTCATTTGTAAACAAGTAAGGCACTTACTCACATACTCTGCTATCTCACGCTTCATACCTGGACACCAATAATCTTTCTTCATATCATGATACATCTTTATTGTACCAGGATGAATAGAGTACTGAGTCTTATGAGCTTCGCCCCATTAGGTCTCCATAACGAGGGATCCACATCCGCTAGAAGCGGGTTCTAACTTCGAGAGTGTTTTCACCCAAACTCTGTGACTAGACCTCTCATCCTTTTGGAGTTAAGGTGATGTTCTTTGAACGACTCATCTTGGAACCCCATGACCAGTGTCATCACCTTGGAGGTCATCACCAACTAATAAGCTTTCACCCGGATTGGCTCGGGTCTCTTCTTTCGGCTAAGGGCATCCGCCACTATGTTGGCCTTGCCCAGATGGTAGTGGATCTCACAATCATAATACTTGATCAACTTTAACCACCCCCTTTGCCTCATATTTAGGTCCTTCTGCTCAAGAAGTATTTCAATCTCTTATGGTCAGTGAAGATAGTGCACTTTATCCCATATAATTAGTACCTCCAAATCTTCAATGCAAAGACCACAACTCCTAGTACCAAGTCATGAGTAGGGTAATTAGGCTCATGGAATTTCAACTGTCGAGACGCATAGGCTATTACACTTCCCCGTTGCATCAGCACACAACCCAACCCTGAATAAGAAGCATCCGAATAGACCACTAAGCCTTCACTCCCTTCAGGTAATGCTAAGACAGGAGCTTTGGTCAATCTTCATTTTAACTCTCCAAAAGCATTCTCTTGTTCTAGACTACATACAAACTTCACATCTTTGCGAGTCAATTTACTCAATGGTGAGGCTAACTTAGAAAAGTCTTTGATGAATCTTCTGTAGTAGCCTACCAAACCCAAGAAACCATGGATCTCGGATGGCGCCTTTGGAGACTTTCATTTTATCACCGCATCAACCTTTGCTGGGTCTATCATAATCCCTTTAGAATTTATGACATGTCCCAAAAACTAAACCTCGCGTAACTAGAAATCGTACTTGGATAACTTATCATATAGCTTCTCTCTCCTAAGTGTCTCCAATACCTCACGAATATGACCGGCATGCTCTTCTTCGCTCTTCGAATAAATTAGGATATCATCGATAAACACAATCACTAATTTATCCAAATCGGCCGACACTCCCAGTTCATCAAATCCATAAAAGCAGCTGGGACATTAGTTAGACAAAAAGATATAACGAGAAACTCGTAGTGTCCATAACATGTGCAAAAAGGTTTTTTGGGGATATCTTGCTCCTTCACCTTCAACTGATGGTAAGAAGATCAGAGATCTATTCGCAAAAACCAACTGGCACCTTGGAGCTGATCAAACAAGTCATCAATTCTGGGTGGTGGATATCGGTTCTTCACCGTCAACTTGTTTAACTCATGGTAGTCGATGCACATCCTCATACTACCGTCCTCCTTCTTTATAAAAAGACCGAAACACCCCAGGGAGAGTTACTCGGTCGAATAAACCCTTTGTCCAACAACTCTTGCATTTGAACCATTAGTTGCTTCATCTCAGACGGAGCAAATTGACATGGTGCCTTGGCCATAGGTTGAGCACCAGGTATCAAGTCAATCTGGAACTCGATCTCGTGGTCTGGTGGCACACTTAGTAAATCTTCTGGGAATAAGTCTGGAAAGTCACACATAACTAGTACATCAGACAATTATGGTACTGACGCATCCACATCCTTCACGTAAGCTAGGTAGGCACTACATCCATGTTTCCTACACTTCTCTGCCCCCACCATCGAAATCACCTTCAGAACCGTGGTAACTCGATCATCGTAAATCATTATCAAACTCCCATCGGGAGTGGTCAATCGAATCATCTTCTTACGACACACGATATTTGCCTCGTAGAGTGCTAGCCAATCCATCCCTAGGCCTACATCAAATCCGCCTAAGATCATCACAAACAGTCTAGCAGGAAACCTATGGCCTTCCAATTCTATGTCACGACCGTCTATCAGATAAGAAATCCTGGTAGACTTAACAATGACAGTTTCTACATCAATGGGCTCATCAATACATCTACTTCTAACAGGCAACTTAGCACAGAAGGTAGCAGAAATGAAACTCCTAATAGCACCAAAATCAAAAAATATAGTGGCACAAGTCTGGTTTACTTGGAACGTACCTTACACAATATCGGGGTCCACCCTGGCCGTCTCCCGGGTCATCATGAATGCTCTGGCTTTTGCTCTCTACCCATTATTCTTGTTCCCCTTCTTCGCCCTAGAACTTTCAGCCTTCGGTTTCTTGCAATCCCTACTCAGATGGCCCTATTCACCATAGTTATAACATCTTAAAACCCCATATTCTCTATCTAGATGATCGGGCTTCCCATACTTAAAACAGAGATTCAGTCCCCACGTATATTTCCCTGTATGTTCCTTCCCTCACTTACCACATCTCTTTATTCCCGTAGCTAATGTTACTACCCTTCGATCACCACCATTGCTCTCTTGTTATTTGGGGTGAAACCACCATGACCAAACCACTTTCTGTTCCAGTTCCTGTCACCACCACCCTTCTTCCTCACCTCTACCACTGCCACCTCTCTCTCTGATCATACAACCTCCCTACCAGATCAACCATAGACCTAAAAGTACTCAGCCATGCGACGATCATGTGCCTGCGGATATCTATCGGCAAACCCTGGATATACATCTTGCTCTTCCTTGATATCGATGTCACCTAATGAAACACCCCGAATTTTATTAAAAAAAGAGCAAAGAAGAGTGTCTAGAAAGAAAAGATATTCGACTTGACGTCAGGTACGTTTTTGGTAATTTAAATTTGTGCATCTATGCTTTGATTCTAGTGCACGTTAGAAGTAGGATGATTGATGAGCCCTTCGATGTAGGAATTGCTATTGATAAGTCCACTAGGTTACCTAATGCCCTAGAGGATTGAGCGATAGAATTAAGAGAGCGCTTGTTCCTGCTAAACTATTTAGGGCAGACTTGGGTGGATAGGCGTACACCTTAAGATGAATTGGAAAACAGCCTATGAGGCAAACACCAAGTGTCGCAAGAAGGTGGTTTGATCAACCACGCCCGAAAAGTGTTCGGTGTCAACCTACGTCGATGTGTAATAATGAAGATTTCGCTTTGGAAAAGGGAATCATTCTATTCAGAAAGCAAGGAAAGTGGATACGAGGTATATAGGGCCATTCCAAATTGCTGCTCAGGAAGGAGCAATGGCATATCGACCGGAGTTACCCGACGAGTTAAGTGTGATTTATCCGATATTCCTTGTATCTCGTCTGAGAAAGTTCTCAATCAATGAGAATACGATCGTGTCACTAGAGAATACCGTGATGGATGAACGGCCTAACTACCTGGAGCAACTGCTGGTCATTTTTGATAGATGGAAGAGAAGGGCTAAGGAGAATGGTGGTTTCACTTTTACGAGTGCAGTGGAGCCCAAAGGGATCTAGGCCTACGTATGAGATCAAGAAAGAGATGAGACATCAATACCCGCGACTGTTTGAGAAGCGATAGGTTTCGGGGACGAAACCTATATAAGGGGGTGGACTTCTAACAACCCGAATTTTATTTAAAAGAAGAGCAAAGAAGAGTGTCTAGAAAGAAAAGATAATAGACACAAGTGCAAGGGGGTAAAGTGTACAAAGTACAAAACCTTATTATTTTAATATATATGGAAGTATGGCCGGCCACTTTAAAGCAAAATATGTTTTTTGCTCTCGGTTGAAGGAGAAGAAGAAGAAGAACTCTTGGTTCTAGAGAGATAATGGAAGAAGAAGCTGCAAAAGGTAAGTTTCTTGAGTATATGTTCGGTTTCAACCAAATTCACAGCTTCTTGACCGAAGTTCTTGGTGTTTAATGTTTGTTTTCGGGATCTTTAGAGCTGAATTTGCTAGTGGAGGTGTTTTGTTCAAAGATCTGCATTAAGGTGAGTTTCTAGAACCCATCTTTCTACTAATTTTGAAAGTGTTTGAGGCTATTATGCATAACGGGTAAAGTTTCTAAATATAACTGAATGTTTGCTTGTTGTTTGACTGTTTCTAGTGTGGTTGTATGTTTAGAATTGTTTTGGAGGTTAGAATTGATGTTTAGCATGTTTTAAGGTCCTTTAGTATGTTAGGTTTGAGATAGGAAGTGTTAGATTAGTTTTTGGAAGTTGTTTTTTGTACAGATTAAATTTCAGAAGGTTCCCATGCGGCCAACTTATCTCATGAACCTAACTATCCTCATGCGCTCAAGTCCATGCGCCCAGTCAGTAGACATGTCCCAAACAGTACCCCATGCGCCTAGCATGTTGTCCATGCGCCTAAGTGTAGGCCATGCGCCTAAACGGTGGCCCATGCGCCTAGAGATACCCGTGCGCCTAAGTGTTCATGCGCCCCAGCAGTGCCCATGCGCCCTAACAGGGTTCCTACGCCTATGTAGTTGTAATGCGCCCAGGCTGTTTTTCTTAGAAAATTTTATGCTCATTTGCCTGAAATGTTTAACTGTGCTTCATTTTGCACTTAGGGTTTTCTGAGGGTTTTAAGAGGTAGATGGTTGAGATAGATTCTATTATGATGTGATGGTTAATGCTTGATATATGCATTATGATGTGATGAGGTTTATGATGTGTATGTGTGTGTGATGTGTTATCTTTCTTCGTTAAACGATTTTCAAAACGTATGTATTATGTTATGAAATATGTTATGTATTATGTTATGAGTTTATGTGGTATGATATATGTATGAATGAACGTAAACTATTATGTAATGAAGTGAAAGATAACAATAATGAAAAGTGGAACATAACGAACGAATGAAAGGCTTTCTAGTAAACGAAGGGAGGTGCATGATCATGTTGTCGTTAGCTTGATTGTGTGCGGTTTAGCTAACCCGAAGGATGCACACGGGGAGTCTATCGTTGACATAGACTCGAAGGGAGTCTATCATTGACTCGAAGGGAGTTCAATCATTGAGATGGACTCGAAGGGAGTCTATTATTGACTTGAAGGGAGTTTAATCTTTGAGATTGAATCGAAGGGAGTTCACTCCTTGAGATTGACTCAAAGGGGATTCCTTGTCGGGTAACTTGGTACTGTCTTCGGTAGGAGACTAGGGTATTGCTATGACGGGATCCATATGATAATATGCGATAGTAACGAAGGAAAGAAGGAATGAAGGAATGAATGAATAAATGAATGATGATGAATATAATAATATTATTATCAATGTGTATGTATGATGTATGACCACGAACGAATGTAAAGATTTAGTTTTCGAAGCAAGTAAAGTATTTTTATTATAAAACTAGAACTCACTCAGCATCGCTGACTTTTTGTATGCATGATAGTGGGTAGGTATTTTGTTGATGCTGAGGAGTTGCAGGCATGGATGCATAAGCTACTGGGAGCGTTTTGAGGATGGCATCCACATTTTGACATGTTTTTGTATTTTGATATGTAAATGAATCATGTAATATAATGAAATGACATGTTTTAATTATAAATGAAAGTTTTCTTTTAAATTCCTCCTGCAAAAGTAATTTATATTTTAAAATGATTTATGCGATGACGATCCAAACTTTAAGCGTACCGGGAACGGGGCATTGCACCTGATCCGTCACTAGCCTTGCCATCTCATTGAACTTAGTAGTATACTTCTGGTGTGTCATGGTTCCGGGCTCCAGCTGTAAGAACTCTCACTCAATCTTGTCAAGTTCTACGTGAGGACAAAACTCCTCGATCACCATCTTTTTCAGTTCATTCCGCCTCATTCTCCCGATAGCCCAGCTGCCCTCGGCCTTGACAATATTGTCCCACCAACATAAACCCAAGTTCACGAATGAGTGGATAGAAAACATCATCTTTTGTTCCTCCCTACATTCGCTGATCTCCAACGCAACCTCCATTTCTCTCACCCAACGATGAGCAGTAGCAGTGTTACCATTACCATCAAAAGTTGGGGGTCTACATCTTTGAAATGCTCCATAGTTACAGCCCTGTGTTGTTTCCTGCACAGCTTCTTCCTCCTCCTCATTACTCGAGACCACCGTCTTAGCCTCCAGTTGCTCCCTTTTTGCTCTCTCATCATTCCCTCTCTCAGCGGTCTTCTTCTTTTCCTTTTTTTCCTTCTTCTCATCCTCCCTCATAGCTCTAATCGCTTCAGTCACCATAGACGGCAAAATCATCTGCATGGCCTCATGAGCCTCCTCAACTACCGCCTCTTTCACTGAGGCCCTCAAGTTAGCACTCTTATCAGCACCTTCCTGGTGACGGATCTTGAGCTCCTCAGGTGTCGTTACGATAGTTGTAGCTTGTCCCTCGTGACATGCGGCCCAATACCACATCCACCATGACCTCCACCTCGTGAAGCGTTTGAAGATCTACCACTAGCCATTTTCTAAAAACTATAAGATTCAAACACCAACACAATCATTCAAGGTAATAGCTCTGATTATGTCAAGTATAGTAAGTCCCTAATTATAGTGGCCAGTTGTGATTAGCCACTTATTGTACTCTTCATTCCCCAAGCATTACCTAACCTGACTACATCAGTATCCAAATCTACTAAGAGCACATAAATCAAATAACATACGCACATAATACGGTTAAATTTAAGGAAACTACATGATGGCACGTAGCTACTTGGACTGGCATCCTTCCATTTGGTCCCATTTTCAGTTTAAGTTTACCTTTTGAAATAATTTACATATTTCTCTTAAACTTTGGCTCTGATACCACCTTGTTAGTCCCTGTTCCCGGGAACCCCACTCTTGGTCAATCACACCTTATTTATAATAGAATGTAACAAATATCATAAAAAGCATTGCAGTGGATTAATTTATCAAAAACCATTCATGCATTATTATTTGATATTGACAAATAATACATCATTGTTTTATAAGCATTACAAAAGAATATTCAGTTGTATTACAAAAGAACAACATTATCATGCATAAAATGGATGCCAGTCCTTTCCCGCCAATTAGCTTCACCCTTGTGCCATCCTCAGTAGCAAGTTACCTACAAACTGAATATGCATAAAAAAATTCAGCGCTGCTGAGTGAGTTCTAGTTTTATAAATAAAATACTTTTCTTTTGTTTGAAACATTTTCTTTACTTTTGCACATGGTCATTCATTGTACATACATCAAGGTAATATCATTATTATATTCCATTATCACACATATTCTTTTGTTTCACACGTTTTCATTATCTTTCACTTCTATCTAGATCCTGCCATTAGCTATGCCCCATCATTAGGCATGAAGCGACCTCAGTCTTAGGTTACGCGACAAGGATCCCGTTTCACACGTATGGATTAGTCACACAGACTGATCGCCCCTATGTGTAACCTCATGGGTTAGCCAAGATCGCACGCTACATCGCATACAGTTGAGCTAAGAACTCATCAATGGCTTGTGATCCTCCTTAATTTTGCTTACAGGACTTGCATTTATTTGTTATGTTTCACTTTTCATTATCTTTAATCTTTTACTTCTTTATGATAATACTTTACATATAATAGTATTAACACACCATAAAGTCACGTAATAATACGTAATAAGGAACGCTAATAACAGACCACAAACATGCATAATATGAACAAACATAAACCACCAAAACATTCCAAAGCTTAATAATTAATTTCTTTTTCCCAAGATTTCGGAAAAATCCTAAGTCAACTTAGGCGCCTGAGCACTATGTTGCACATGAGAACTATGTATGCGCATGGGCAAATTTTAAGGGCATGGACAATTGGGGGCATGGGCACTATGTAAAAGGCGCATGGGTAGTTCGGCGCATGGGCACTACGTTATGCGCATGGGCAGTTGGGCACATGAATACTATGTTAAGCATATGGGCAATTTTAGGCGTATGGGTTGTTAGGCGCATTGGCAAATTTTAGGTGCGTTGGTGGTTGGGCGCATGGGCAATTTTACCAGTTCTAACTTATACTAATTTCAGTCACCATTCAGCTTCCTAACATATTCTTAGCCCAAATCTAGCATACTAAGCACTTATAAAAAACATACAATTACATATTTTGGTTAAAACATTCACAAACACACACCCACACATAAAACAGGGGTAAACATACGGTTTTAATGCACTGAGATTTGTAAAATGATAGTTTATATGCATTTCAGCCCAAAAACAAGTTTAAAACAGAAAAGTTAGGGATCTAGAACTCACCTAAAATAGCCTTCGAGTAAAACTCCTCCTAACTCAAGAGCACTTAGAAGCATCTAAACATACCAAAAACACACAACCGAACACATAACGCTCAGTCCAAAAGCTGAAAATCCTGTTAAAACCGGACAAAACACACAAAAAGCTCACTTTCAATCCGATCTTCTTCTCTGTAAAAAAACCCAATGGAATCTCTCTTCTTCGTTCTTAAAATCAAATCAGTTGGTGGAGCAGGGTAGCGGGTGGCCATGCCCACCTTTTTAAACATCATAATGATAAAGTTTTCCTCTTGCACAACTTTAACCCCTTCACTTGGGTTATTTCACCTTTCTTTCTTTATACTTCTCTTTTCTTCTTCTTTTTTTTTAAATATTTGGGTGTTACAATATAAAATCCTAAGAGTACCATCCACATGAATAAGAAGAAGACTTCTAAGAGGAAGAATAAAATACTTTCGGAAGGAAAATCACTTTCCTTTGGAAGTTCCAAGGTGAATAAAAAGAAGATAGGTAGAAAACAGTATTTGGAAGCAAGTTTGGTCTGAGAAGAAAGGAATGCTTTTGAAGCACTGAAGTCTGTTATAGTGGATGAAAAAGCTTCTAAAGGTTCAGTCTCCAAAACTTTTGAGGTCATAAAAATTCTGAAGGTTTTGATGGCCAAGTTTAATCTTCCAAGGATGGTGTGGAATATGAAGAAAGGCCATGTGACTGAAGTTTCTTTATCAACAACAAACAAGGATCCTCAAAGCTTCCAAAAACGGATCAATAACTGTCAAAATATCTTTAATTTATCTTGATGAGCCTAAGACCAACAAGGATTGGGTTTCAAAATGCAGCTAATCATCTCTTTTTATGTGCAAGAACAACTGAAGAACAAAAGAAATGTATGGATCATTGATAGTGGTTTTTCCAAGCACATAACTTGTAATGGCTCTTTGCTTCAAAACATTAAGAAAATTGATGGAGGGCCAATTGATTTTGGGGGTGAATCAGGTGGTTACATTATTAGAAGGTGCAGCGTCACAAATGGTAAGCTCAACACTGAGAAGGTAAACTTTGTCAAAGACCTTGAGTACAATATCTTTAGTGTATCTCAATTTTGTGACCAGAGACATAACATGCTCTTCACTAAGCATGAGTGCATTGTTCTCAAACCCAGGGTGATCATTCCTCAAGAGTATATTTTGTTCAGAGCCCCCAGGAAAGGGAACATGTAGAAGATGGATTATTAGAAAACCTCCCCATCTGGAGAAGTTTCTTGTTTTCTATCTAAAGCCAATAGTGATGAGTCTTTTCTTTGGCATAAAAGAATATGCTATGTAAATGTTAAGAACATGAATAAATTAATTAATGATGATTTGATAACTGGAATACGAAACAATATTTTGAAGCAACCAAAACTACACTTGGAAGATTTTGAAGCATAAGCAACTCTTTCGAATACAAACTAATGATCTTCCGAAGCCTAAAGTGTGAAGAGATTTCGAAGGAAAACTGTCTTCCAAGACTAAGTCGTTTCCTTCCGAAGTGTTAAACTTATAAGATCCAAGGCAAAGCCTTTCGTAGAATCAAGTCCTGAAGACTTGCACAAGACTCGGAAGAAGTTGATTCTTTCGAAGTATAATTGACCTCGGAAGGACTTATTCTTCTGAAGCTAATTTACCTTCGGAATTATCAACTATGGACCAATGGACATAAGTAAGGCCTGACTGACCCATGTTGTCAAGTATGATATACTGCATGCCATTTTCCCACGCCCATGTAGTTGACCATATCTTATTCCACTGTTCACCTTTTATCAGTTAGTGCAATTACCAACTTTAGTAGGTAACAAAAGGTAAGTCATGGACATGTCATGACTACCTAATCTAGGATAGTATTTTATCTTAGATACCTTACTTCTAGCAATGTAGTATTTTTTAGTTCTAGTTGGTTTTCTAAGTATAACCGGCTGTAGAGTAGTATATATAGTTTTTTAAGGTAACTTATTATGCATGCTTTGTAAGAGTCTTGTAAACATTGAGTTGAGAAGTAATCTATACAAATATCTTGAAAACCCATTTCTTGTGTTCATTAACTTAGTATATACTATCGTCAAATTAGTTTGTGATTCTACATTATAAACAGTGAGGCTTAGTGAGTTTATGAGAAAATACTATGTTGAGCGACCAACACCGGTCCTGAATTTGGTATTAGAGCATCCAAGTTCTTGATTGTGAGATCTAACCATCCTAAATCACCCTTATTTCTTCATACTCACTCACTCTACTCAAATGGCCCTCAACCTAAAATATTCTGTGGCTGAGATGGGAAGCATGACTAAGGCTCCTATTATCACTCCTGATAATAGTAGACATTGGTGTCAACATTTTAAAGAGTTCATCAAGTATCAGGACAGCCGGATATGGAGATCAATCACTCATGGTCAATACAAACCAAAAGTGACATCACCAACTGGTGACAGTGCCAGGATTGAAAAGGATAGTGAATACTACTCAGATGAAGACTTCAAGAAAATAGGCATCGATTACAAAGCAATGACTGTATTGCTCACTGCCATACCAAATTATATAATGGTAGGCTTTAAGCACTGCATAACAGCCAGAGAACTCTTTGATGCTTTGACATTGATGTACTCTTGTTCATCCGAATCCAGAGAATCCAAAAAAGATGTACCAAGGCAGAAGTTTGAAAACATCACTTACATTGTTAGTGAGACCTTAAGTCAACAATACTTCAGATACATGGACTTAATTGTATCTCTTCAGTCTATGAGAGTAAGTCTTGAGAATAGAGACATGGTAAGAAAGTTCATGAGTTCACTTCCTCATGAATGGACTTTCTATTGTGTCTCTATCAAGAGAATTGAGAATCTAAACACACTCATGATGACTAAACTATATGGGATACTTGATGGATACCGTGTGGAGATGGAGACTTAGAAGGGCCATCAGATGAATTGAAGCTCAAACCCTCCTATGAGCAATGCTCTACATGTTGCTGAAAGGTCATGAACTCCCCAGCCCCAGATGTACCTGAACTACAATCAACAGTCATCACACTCCTCTTGGACTTACATCATATTTCCTGAGACACGCAGGTCTCAACAAGCTCAACCAAGTCCTTTTCAGGATAGTTGTGCTTTTGTTTCAAGAAATAAACACTCTGGTAATTTTCAGTTCTTCTTTGATGATCTAGAGTGTTTTATCCCGAACAATGTAGAATACATGGACATTGTCCAACAGATGGCTCTTTTAACGTATAGAGCAAAGAAGTTCTTTAAGAGATCTGGAAGGAAATTCCCCCGAGACCCAACTAACAACAAGTTTAGGTTTGATAAGTCAAAAGCCAAATGTTACAACTGTAATCAACTTGGTCACTTTGCCAGGGAATGCAAAGCTCCTAGATCTAATCCTGCAGCAGCTCAACCCTCCCAATATCGTGCTACCTCAAAGGATGCAACAAAGCCAACAAAGAAGCAAACAACAACTATTGATCAGGAAGTTGATTGGAGCATCATGGTTCAAGATGTGACCCCTGCTCAAGCTCTCATGGCTGGAACCGACGATACCAAGATATATGAACATATCTATACTCCAGTCTGTATAGCTAAGGTTAAAATGTATGAGGAGTACAACATGGAGATCAAGTCTGATATTGAGTCTTTAAACATACTAAAATCTCATTTTAGGAGAGAAGAATCTGACTATGAATTTAAAATTTATAAGTTAGAGAAAACTGTATTAAATCATGAACACTTAAACTACAGACTTCAAATAAAAGATTTGGTTTCTAAGTTGACTGAGGCTCAAGCCCAGCTAGTAATAGCTGAGACTCAAGCTCAGCTAGTAATAGCTGAGGCTAAAGTAGAGAAGTATGTTTTTCAAGAGCATAACTTCAATGCCATTCTTGCATCATCCTCCCACTCAAAGTTGTGTTATCAGAACAAGAGTGGGTTGGGAACCAATAAAACTGCTCCACCACATTCTTATGTGTCTGTAAGACAACCAAGGTGTGGAACTAATGAGCAAGAAGTTCCAACTGCTGATCCACTCCCCTTTGAGAAGAAGAATGATCTAATAATGGTGACCACCACAGAGAAGGATAAGGTAGAAAACCTCATCCACACAGCTGAGGATGAACCTATGACTACTAAAGATAGAAAGAACAAGATCAGGGCAGCTAGGAAAACTGCTAAGAAGGAGGCTGAGGCTAAGATGAAAATAGACCCTATAGATAAAAGGGTGTATTCATCTCAGCTGGATTCCAAGTGGCTGGAAACTCTGATTCAGGAAAGAGGTGTAGTACTAGTACTCTTGTCCGGCTAAAGAATCAAAAGTTAAAGGGGAAGACTATTGAAGAAGACAAGAAGTGCCAGAAAAAACATCCCTCATGTCCCATTAAAGTTAAAATTGAATGCATAATCTGTGGCTTGCATAATCACATGGCTAAAGATTGTTAGTAAAATCCGGTAAGCACACATTATGCAAACAATGTTAAGAAAGAAGGAGTCAAGGAAGGTTTCATATTGGGACCTTATCATATGGTTCAAGTGTTAAAGAAAGGAAAGCTTGGTGTTCAAACCAAGTTGCTTACTGAAGAAACTCATTCGTCCGAAAGGAAAATAGCTTCGGAAGACAAGTCCAAGTACAAACAATGGAATAAAAGGAATCCTTTAAAATCTTCCGTGAAGAAGGCTGCTTTGGAAGAAAAGGTGGTGACAACTTCTTCCGAGAACAAAGAATCCGTGAAAGCAAGTCATGTTGCTCAAGCCTCTTTAGGCTCATCTACACTGATCAACCATAGGATGGAAGATCAGACAACATGCTGCAGCCCAAACCTGTTCTTCATAAACCATAGTTGAATCCCGATGCATACATTTTGGTTAAAATATGTCATCTACATTGGAAGGGCCTAAGACCAATAAGGTCTGGTCTTCTAATAGTTACTAATCATTTCACCTGGTGTGCAGGAACATCCATATGAAAAGAATAGAAATATTTGGATTGTAGATGGTGGATGCTCCAGCACATGACAAGGAACAGATCTCTTCTTCAACAATTTCAACACTTTGTTAAACAGCTTAAACACAATCTCTTGAGTGTTTCTCAGTTCTATGATCAAAAGCACCAAATGTTTTTCATAGAGCATGAGTGCATTATCCTCAAACCTGGGATGACAATTCTTCAGGAATGGGTGCCTCTTAGATCTCCTAGGAGAGGGGATATGTACAAGTGGATATGAACAATGCTTCCCCACTTGGTGAAGTTTCATGCTTTCTTTCCAAAGCAAATGGTGATGAATCAAATCTTTGACATAAAAGAATATGTCATGTTAATTTTAAAACCATGAATAACCAGGTTGAAAATAACTTGGTACATGGAGTGTCTAAAATGGAGTGTTTAAAACCAGTATAATGATCAGGCAGAATCAATGATTATGATCGATTAACTTTGATGGCGAGACTAGTTCTTTATCAAATATCAGTGGGGACCAAGTTGCTGAGTTTCTAAGACAATTCAGAACTTGATAAACAGTTGCAGATTATGAGTTGAAAAGAACAGGGCATGGGTTTAAGCGGACAAACATATCAGCAATCTCGCTAAGTCGTGACCCTCTGAAAAAGTTCGAGAAAAATATGATATTATATCCTTTTATTACTTATCTCTAACTTGATTTTTTTTATTATTTTTACTTTTACTCTTATTTAATTTTTATGAGTGTTGATATCGTGGGGCGGTAAAGTATTCAAAAGACAATTTTTTTTGTTTATTTTATTTTTATTTTTTTAATTTTTTAATTCATTTTGATGTATAATTTTTTTCAAAATTATTTTATTTTAATTTTAAAATTTGTCTATGTGTCGGGAGAAATTAAGATTCGCCCGAGCGAATCTATAAGTTCGCCGGTAAGTACGACCAGTTGCGAGTCAAACGAATATGTTGATGTTACTGGGCGAATCTATAGATTCGCTTCAGCGAATCTATGTCCTATAAAGTGCACAGTGAACGGGTAGTTCTGCACAGTTACGCTAGACTCAAAGACCCGTGTTCATATTGCGAATCTCAGATTGCTTTTTCCGTGTTGATTTCCGTTCGTCTTTTGTGCTATAAAGTGTTTTGGTAGGTGTCGCGAACCACGCTAAATGCTTTAATCGGTGTATTCTTCATCGCATTGTGAGATTTTGCAGGTTCGCTTGGGTTAGGGTTCGGGAACCCTCGTCCAGCGAATTTGCTGATCTTCAGGCGAATTTGAACGAATGTTCACTTGAATCGAGCGAATCTATAGATTCACCCCAGAGAATTTATTTATTTATTTATTTTTTTAAATTTCTTCTGTTTGTACATACTTTCATATACTTATGTTGTTGTATATTTACACTTTTCTAATTTCTTTTCAGTGATCATGAAACTGCAGTTGGAATTGCCAAGAATCCTATTCATCATACTAGAACAAAGCACATCGAAACAAGAATTCATGCCATCCGTGATGCTCAAGGAAACGGTATTCATTGATATCATTCCTATTGAAACAAGAAAACAAAAAGCTGATCTTTTCACAAAAAATATTGATAAACCGTGTTTTTATGAACTGATCTCCATAGTTGGGATTGATATCTTTCTGACAACCTTTTTCTGAGAATAAAATTTGTTTAATGTATATATATGTAAATATTTTTTTTGTTTTTGTTTTGTTGTCTGCCTTGAGAATTCTTGTGTCACATATTTGTTTACTCATTTTCTTTTCTTTTACTTTATTTTTTAAGAAAATCTAAAAAAAAAGAAAATCCTGAAAAACAAAAATTTCCTATTAGATAGCTATCAAATAAAAAATTCGGGGGAGATTAATTATAATAATAAGTTTATAAATTTTTCTTCTCTCAGGAATTCAAGAAAATAAAGTAAGAAAGAGGGGAACAACTTGTGCTGGGATATGCATGGTAGACTCAGCCCGAAAACGAAGTAAACAATTGATCATGCAGCCAAATTAAAGATCATAACTCAGTAATAAGGATCATCCTCATGATATTTTGGTCTGCACATAGCTACAAGTCTTGTCTAAAACTTGGTTGAGAGTTGCTAATTGCTGTCTTGAATCTGTACTGAGTTTATTTTTGGGATAAGGTTATCAATGTGAAGCTTATGGTGTTTCCCACTGGGATGGCCACTCGGTGATAATGTCCTCTAAGTCAAACATTAAATAATCTCTATAGCTTATCATTGTATATATATGCATACATAAGATAGGAAAAGATGCGTGTTTATCTCCTCTGCTATGCGAAAGCATTGACCTGGAGTGATGATCTTCTATGCTATACAGTGGCATTGACCTGAAGCTCTCATCAACATGCCTAGACGATCTTCTCTGTTATGCAAAAGCATTGACCTGAAGCTCTCATCTATTAGTTTTAGATCGAGTCTGTATATTATTACGTCTCATATGTATACCTTGCATATCTGTGTGTTTGCATATGTACATTATAGTGTCTCATATGTATATTATGCATTTTATTGTGGTTGCATTTAAGTAAGTTCAGTGTAATGATCAGGCAGAATCAATGATTATGATCGATAAACCTTGATGGCGAGACTAGTTCTTTAT
>BJCO01776213.1:0-14035 GCA_018326465.1 Flaveria floridana | reverse complement strand
GTATATACGTATATATATATATATACGTATATATATACATATATATGTACATATATATATATATATATATGTATATATATATACATATATATATATATGTATATATATATATGTATATATGTATATATATATGTATATATATATGTATATATATATATGTATGTATACAATTACACAATTATATTCATAGTTATTAGCATGCAACTCTATTGTATTTGGTTCATTATACAAATATACAATTTATATTTATACATACTAGACAATCAACCCAAGCCGCTAAGTGCAGTCTTTGACCCGTATAGTTATTCATAAACATGATTATACTATAAAATGTAGCTGCTTTTTAAAGCATGAAAACATAAGACCAAGCATACTTATTGTCCCTATTTGTAAATTTAAATCATGTGACACACTAGACAGTACAAGTGGGCTGTCAAGATCATTTACCTCTCGCTCGAAGCTCACTTGGAAAATTAATGCTCGAAATATGCTTGCTCGATCCTGGCTTCATTATAAATGAGCCGATCGGCTCGATTCGATTTGTAAATGTGCAAAGCACGAGCAAAAGCTCTCCTTGGTTCGTCTCGTGAACAGCCATTGACCTAACCACCCTTGACTTCACTAGGGTTGAGCACAATACAGGTCGACCTAAAAAACCGGACCAAAAACCAAAGATCGAACCGATCCAACCCATTTTAAATACATGTGATCTAGTCCTTAGTCCTAAGTTTTAAGCTATTTCAATGCTTGGTTCGGGCCAGTCCAGACCCAATGGAAACCCATATTACCTAAAAAGACCAATTATTTATATATAAGAAAAACTCTAAATGTTTAATACATAAGTATGTGGATTGTGAGGTGGAATAGCTAATGAAGGTAATTGACTTTTTCAGAAAGTAATTATTGCTCACCCTCTTTTCATTATTGTTGCTTAGTTATCTTTTAATCATTGTTGCCAAAATCAGGGTGTTTATCTTCTGTTATAACTTCTTATGCTCGTAGAAAAAATGGCTCCTATCGATACAGTTTTTGATATTAACCTATATAATTTGATTTTTGATGTACTACATTAAATTATATTATTTTTGACTCATGAGATATATGCATTGAATATTGATAAACTACATTGAAGTAGATTATGAGCACCAATCGAGAACCAATCTTAATGTCGTTATTTTTCATTAATAAATGTTTAATATTTTTAGCAACATAATTCTATGTCGGGTTCGACTGACTCAATTTGTAGAACTGACCCCTTAAGACCGAAACCGGACTGGACCAACCCATCTTTATATGATCCGGTTCTCGATCATTAATTTCATACATTTTGGTCCTTGGCTTAGGCTGATTTAAGCTGGTCTGGTCTAGGTTTGATCCATTGCACACCCCTAGACTTCACCATTGCAACCATTTTCACCAACAACATGCTACCATGTTGCACCACCACCATCGCTCCCGTGGGCATGTGAAGCATGTGTTTAGTGGCGGAAGGCTTCCACTCACTTCTCATATATTATTAGAAGAAAAAAATAATCTTTTAACCTAAAAGAAATGTAAAGCACACAAATGGTCAATTTAAAGGCATCCAATAGATCACATTCCGAAAGGGTCCAATCAAAGAATCTAAGGAACCCTCAACATAACTCGTCTTATACATGCTTACATGGAGGTTAAATAGAGAGGTTCTATAAAAACTAATTTAATTTTACAAAAAAACAGACTTCATTTACTTATCCAAACATGAAGAATTAGAAATATGATATCCATGCATTAATTACAAAAAAAGTATTTCCACAAATCTATTACATAAAGTAGTAGGTTGGTGGTTTTTTCATTGCACATGGTTAGACCTATCTTAGGTCCAGAAAAGCCCTACTTTTTGATACAAGTTAAATTATATTTTTAACCTGATTTGACACGTTCTAACATGACGCTATCTTTTTTTAAACGACAATTGTACCACTCTGGTTCGTAGAATAAATGTTATCTTAATCGGCTCACTTATCCTTTTACCATCCAGGACCGCATCCACATCCCTTTATTTACATGTCATGTGTATCTCACATTAACTAGTTGGTTTAAAGATCATTGATACATGACGCATTCTAACTTAATGTATTTCTACCCTTACCAAGGAAAAGTCCTGATTTTGGATCTGCTACTGATATATTGCTCCTCATCACCTTCCTCATGTTCTTCATCTACCACTACTGCAACCATCAAACTCGTTTTGATGTGAAATCTGGTGTGGTTCATCGAAGGCGAAGGTGAGTGTGGATTTATCGTGACATCTTATGCAAGTTCGTGTCCTGACCCCATTTAAAGCTATTTAGGATTCATTAGATTTAGAATCTTCAAAGTTTCAAATCTTTGTTTTTGGGACTTTGAGATATGGTTAATAAATATTAATGATAGTGGTGTTTGATCGACGGGAGATCGGGAGTAGATTACCGATGACATAGATGGTGGAGACTTGTGCTACGTGTGGTAACCAAATTTCATCAACATTTCTGTATATTTTTTGTTATCGTAAACCTTGAATCGCTTCAAAGGACAAAAAGATTATCGCAAAATCAGCAATCGATCATAGAAGAAAATACATGTTTGCTTTTGGATCTCATCAGCTATTCTTTTCAGCACATTGTGACCAATTTGAATTATGGATTTGTACTTTATCTTGATCATTATGGAACCAAAAATATGTAATCTAATTATAAAGTGAAACTAATCAGATTTAACTTTAAATAATATTAGCTCATACTTAAATCAATGATGGAAGAACATGGAGAAATATCAAAAACGTAAATACGATTCCCATAATAGAGACACACAATTAGAAACAAGTATAACAACATAACTTTCATGAATGAAATTCAAACCAATCAATCATCTAAACAAGGGAAGAAATATATTTAGGAAATAAAGGAAAAATCGCCGGTGGCTCTTGTTGCTGTCGTGATTCTAGTAGCTCAAGATGTGAACCATGTCATTAGAAAAAAAGTGTTTAGTTCATTAGAGAAGAAGGCGGGTAGCAGATGACTAGAGAAGAAGGGTCCATGAGAAGAAGCAAAGTGGTAACGGAGCTTGAAGATTATTTTATTCTTTTTGTTTTTTATTCAAAAGAGTAAAATAATCATTGTTAGAAATTAGTGTAAAAAACTAGTGGACATCTAACCAAGCGATTGGAAATATTACGTTTATTCGAACAATTAGACTAAACCTGTAATTTTTTTAACCTAAACACAAAAGTGAAATTAGATAAAATCTAAGGACCATCCATGTAGTTACTCTTTGGTTTATCTTGGTTATTATTTTCAATTTATTTTATCATTATTATTATTTAATTAAACATTTATATAATAGTATCTTCCGTGTATTTCAAAGAGTAAACAAAATCATAGATATGATGTAAGCAGCCATAAAGGTGGAACCTATATATCTTTAAAAAAAGGAAAATCAAGAAGTAAACAGAAAAAAAGATGAAGAATCATACATATATCCGGATTTTGATTTAGATCTTGCTTTACTCATGGTACAAGGGGCCGAATTATTTTATAATTTGATATACACACCTTTACCTACCATTTTATTTAGAAAGTTATGTCTCACAACTCAAACTTATGACCTCAAAACCATAAAGCATAATTGTTTCAATACCATTCTTAACCTTACCAATTGCAAAATTATTGCATGAAATAATCCAAACAAATAATCAGTTTGGTTTCATTGTTATAAGAGTTAATTACATGATTGTTCCATGTGTTTTAACCATATTGCAATATTAGACCCAACTTTTAAGAAATTACAAATTTGGTCCTTACTATTTACTAAAGCGTAACATAATTGGTCCCTGACATTAACTTCTATTAACTTTCTCAGTTAGTGTATGTAAAAAGACTAAAATATCTCTGATTATTAAAATATATAATAAACTCTATATATTAATTCATTTAAGGCCCACTTTTTTAATTATATTATATTACATTATATATATACACACACATGATTGTAAGTGTGTGTATATCCACCGAACCTCCATCACCGCCTTCACACCACCACCATCACCCACACCTCCACCACCGCACCTCCATCAATGCACATCCACCGGCCAATCAACATCTCACCTACGATAGACCATCCTCCGCAACCCACCACCACCATCAACCACCATTGGCAACCAACCACCATCTCCATCGCCACCATCCATCAGAACACCACCATCATTGTCCTATATCACCGTTTCCGCCAACCAACGATGATGATATAGGTGACTTTACACCACTTCCATACAACAAGAAATCATTGCTGAATCAAAATTCTCATTCAAACAATAGGTAAATAGGTGACTTTACACCCGACCGCCGAACTGTTGTCATGCACTAAAGCATCAAGATTCAGTGGTTGACCACCATATTCGAGCTGACGGTCACCATACCCACCTATAAGTGTAAGGCCCCGTTCCCGGGCACCTCACAGTTGTTCATTCATCGCATCATAGATACATAATACTATACATTTCATAAAATGATCAGCGGAATTACGTTAGCAAAAGCCATTCACTATTATTAATAAATATTGTTGTTAAGCAATACAATGGGGTTTAAGTTACAAAAGATTGTTTAATTGCATTATAAAACAACAATATCTTAACATAAGAATGGATGTCAGACTTTCCCCGTCGAGTAGCTTCACCCTCTTGCCATCCTCAGCAATATTTATCTGCCAACAAAAAATGTATAAAAGTCAGTGTTGCTGAGTGAGTTCTAGTTTTAAAAGTATTAAGAATACCTTGTATAATGTATATATATGAAAATACTCTTTTTATAAAATACTTTCCTTACTTTTGTACATGAGCACGCACCAACTATACATCAAGGTAATGCTTTCTTTCTTTTTTTCTTTACTATTTACCTTTGTTCATTTCATACTCTTTAACTTTATCTTTCACTGTCTATGTAGATCAATGGGTAATACCCTAAACTATGTGCGTGAAAAACTGGTGTTGGGCCTGTGGACTATAAATAGACCATGAACATTGTGCACGAGGCTGATCCAGACACCTAGGGTATACTACAAAGGTTCGTCAATCTCAATAATTGACCCTGTGTGCATCGTTTGGGGTAGCTGGCTCTATTTAGGCGCATGACCCGACTAAGAAACTTTTCTAAGGAAAATTTTAGGCGGTTGAGCCTTATTTAGACGCATGAGCAACCTGTTGAATGTATTTCTATGTTGTTTCTAGTCCCAAACATCATATTATCTTAGTCTAAGCTTACTCATACCATCCTAAGCATGAACATAACATAAAACTTTCATAAACATCATTATACATGCATGGACACATACGGTTACTCATAAAACATTTGTAAAAATAGTTTACATACATTTTCAGCCTTAAGAATTTATAAAACATGTAGAAATACGGGGTCTAGAACTCACCTTTGTTGTTTTCAAGCCTCAAAATCTCAGTCTTGAGCTTCCCAAAGAATTCAAACACCTAGACGTGTCTAAAACATACAAAACCCGAACACACATACACATATAAGCATGTAACCGAGGATAAATCTAGTCAAGATCAACTTAAAAAAACACTAAATCTTACCGTAAACAAGGTTTTCTTCTTGTTCTTCTTCAAAACCCGAAGCTTCTACTCTTCTCTCTCAAGAATTCGATTGCAAAAAGGTGAAAAGTAACATGGCATGGGCGGCCATGTTGCTTTTGTAAAAAATAATATTAAAATTTGTACTTTTTACACGTTTAACCCCTCAACTTGGGTTAAATGGCACTTTCCACCTTTATTCTTCTTTTTACAACTTCTTATAATATCCGGGTGTTACAAGTCCACCGCCCTTATATAGGTTTCATCCCCGAAACCTGTTATTTCTCAAACAGATGAGGGTAATGCTGCCTCATCTCTTCTTCAGCCTCCCACGTAGACGCAGATCCTTTCCTATGCTTCCACTGTACACGCATAAGAGGAACCACTTTATTCCTTAACCCTTTCTCTTGACGATCAATGATCGCCATTAGTTGCTCCACATAATTGAGCCGTTCATCCACCTTGATATCCTCCAGCGGTACAACCATGTCTTCGTCAGCTAAGCACTTCCTCAGATGAGATACGTGGAATGTGGGATGAATTCCACTTAACTCATCTGGCAATTCGAGTCGATAGGCCACCTCTCCTACTCGTGCGACAATTCGGAAAGCTCCTATATACCTCGGGCTTAGCTTACCTCGCTTCCTGAATCGGATGATCCCCTTCTAAGGTGAGACCTTCAACATAACTCGGTCGCCAACCTTGAATTCTATCGGTCAACGCCTCTTATTAGCATACGACTTTTGTCTATCTTTTGCCGCCTTCATAAAGGCGCCTTGATCTTTTATAACTTCTCAGTCGTAGCCTCGATCACCTTGACACCTCCCAACTCCTTCTGCCTAATGTCTCCCCAACATACGGGCGTCCTACATATCCTACCATATAGCATCTCTTATGGTAGCATGTCAATACTAGCATGATAACTATTGTTATATGAGAATTCTGCTAACCGTAAATGATTATCCTAACTTCCTCCGAAATCGATCACACACGCTCAAAGCATATCCTCGAGCGTCTTGATCGTCCTCTCAGACTGACCGTCCGTCTGAGGGTGATAAGTCGTGCTAATGTGTAGCCTTTTACCCATCGCGTCATGGAATCTCTGCCAAAACTTCGATGTGAATCGGGTGTCACGGTCCGACACGATAGATAACGGCACACCATGACGAGCTACAATCTCCTTAGTGAAAAGATCTGCCAACCTTTCAGATGAGTACATCTTGCGGATTGGTAGGAAGTGAGCACTCTTAATTAGACGATCAACAATCACCCAGATGACATCGTACCCCCTTGCCGTGTGGGGTAATTTCGTAATGAAGTCCATGGTGATGTGCTCCCACTTCCACTCAGGTATATCCAATGGTTGGATCTTCTCGTAGGGCTTCTGATGCTCTACCTTCACTTGCAAGCAAGTAAGGCACTTACTCACATACTCCATCACGTCACGTTTAATACCCAACCACCAGTAGTCCTTCTTCATGTCCTGATACATCTTGGTGGCACCAGGATGAATGGAGTATCGAGTCTTGTGAGCTTCCTCCATGATTCTCCCTCGCAGATCTCTATAATGAGGGATCCACATTCGTCTAAAGTGGGTTCTAACCCCATGGGTATTTTCTCCCAGTTTTACAACTAGACCTCTCATTCTTTCAGAGTTAAGGCGATCATCTTTCAACTCCTCATCTTGAAATCCTTTCACTTGTGTCATTACATCCGAGGTCATCACTAAGTAATATTCCTTCACCCGAATCGTCTCGGGTCTCTCTTTTCGGCTCAGGGCATCAGCCACCACGTTGGCCTTGCCCGGATGGTAGTAGATCTCACAGTCATAATCTTTGATGAGCTCTAACCATCTCCATTGTCGTATATTGAGATCCTTTTGCTCAAAAAAGTACTTCAAGCTCTTATGGTCGGTGAAGATGGTGCACTTCGTCCCGTATAAGTAGTGCCTCCAAATCTTCAACGCGAAAACCACAACTGCTAACTCAAAATCATGTGTAGGGTAGTTGACTTCGTGGGTCTTCAATTGTAGGGATGCGTAGCCTATCACCCTGCCACGTTGTATTAACACGCAACCTAGTCCCGAATAAGAGGCATCCGAATATACCACCAAGTCTTCATTCCCTTAGGGTAATGTCAAGACAGGAGCTTGGGTTAATCTCGTCTTCAATTCCTTAAAAGCACACTCCTGTTCTCGACCCCACACGAACTTCACATCCTTGCGAGTCAATTTGATCAAAGGTGAGGGTATATTGGAAAAGTCCTGAATAAATCTCCTGTAATATCCCACCAAACCCAAGAAACTACGAATCTCAGATGGCGTCTTTGGAGACTTCTATTGCATCACTGCCTCAACCTTTACCGCGTCCATCATGATTCCTTCAGCATTAACAACATGACCCAAAAATTGAACCTCGCGGAGCCAAAAAGCACACTTGGAGAATTTAGCATACAACTTCTCTCTCTTAAGTGTCTCCAATACCTCGCGTATGTGGTCGGCATGTTCTTCCATGCTTTTAGAATAAATCAGGATATCATCAATAAACACAATCACTGTTTTATCTAACATCGGCCGACACACTCGGTTCATCAAGTCCATAAAGGCAGCTGGCGCATTAGTTAATCCAAAAGACATAACGAGGAACTCGTAATATCCATAACGCGTTCGAAAAGCTATCTTAGGAATGTCTTGCTCTTTCACCTTTAGTTGATGATAGCCCAGATCGAAGATCTATCCTCGAAAACCAACTAGTACCTTGGAGCTGATCAAACAAGTCATCAATCCTTGGTAGTGGATACCGATTCTTTACCGTCAACTTGTTCAGCTCGTGGTAGCCGATGCACATCCGCATACTACCGTCCTTTTTCTTCACGAACAAGACCGGAGCACCCCATGGAGAGATACTCGGTCGAATGAATTCTTTATCCATTAACTCCTGAAATTGGTCCATGAGTTCCTTCATCTCAGTCGGAGCTAATCGATATGGTGCTTTGGCCACGGTTTGAGCACCGGGTATCAAATCGATTTGGAACTCAATCTCGCGATCTGGTGGCACGCCGGGTGAGTCTTCTGGGAACACATCAGGAAAGTCACACACCACCGGTACATCGGACAATTGTGGTATTGACATGTCCATATCCTTCACGTAGGCCAGATAGGCACTACATCCACATCTCATGCACTTCCCCGCCACCGCCATTGAAATCACTTTCGGGATCATAGTAAGGCAATCTCCATAAACCGTCACCAAACTTCCATTGGGCATAACTAATCGAATCATCTTCTTACGACATATGATGTTTGCTTCATAAGTTGCTATCCCTAGTACTACATCAAATCCACCTAGGGGCATCACATGTAACTTAGCAGCAAACATATGACCTTCTAGTTCTATGGCATAGTCCTCTATCATGTCAGTAATTCTAGTAGTCAGACTTACCAATAGCAGTTTCTACATCGAATGGATCACTAATACTTCTACTACTAGCAGACAACTTAGCATAAAAAGTAGTAGAAATAAAACTCCTACTACTACCAGAATCAAATAATACAGAGGCACAAGTTTGATTTACTAGAAACATACCTGACATGACATCAGGATCTACTATGGCTTCCTCCCAGGTCATGGTGTAAGTTCTAACACTTACCCTCTGTCCTCCCTCCTCCGGCTTCTTCTTCGCCCCAGAGCTCTCCGCCCTCGGCTTCTTGCAGTCCTTGCTCATGTGGCCCTCCTCGCCACGGTTATGGCACTTTAGCACCCTACAGTCTTTAGAGATGTGGCCAGGCTTGCCACACCTGAAGCATACATTCATCCCCAACCTACACTCACTAGTATGCTCCCTTCCACATTTATCGCACTTTCTCTACCCCCGGCTTGGCGACAGCCTATGATCATCCACCTTCACCTTCTTGTTGTTTGGAGTGAAACCACTACGTCCAAACCTCTTCCCATTCCAGTTCTTATCACCACCACGCGTCTTCTTCACCTCCACCACTGTCTCCTCCCGCTCATCGTACAACCTGCCTGCCAAGTCCACAACCGTTCGAAAGGTACCTGGCTGAACAGCGATCAGGTGTCTGTGAATGTCGGTCGGCAATCCTTGAAAGTATCTCTTGATCTTCCTTGACACCAGCGTCACCTGATCCGGTACCAGCCTCGCCATTTAGTTGAATTTGGTGGTGTACTGCTGATGGGTCATGGTTTCCGCCTCAAGTTTACAGGAACTTCCTCTTGATCTTGTCAAGTTCCCTATAAGGACAGAATTCCTTAATCACTAACTGCCTCAACTCCTTCCATCGCATCTTCCCGATGGCTCTGGCACCCTCTGCTTGGACAATGTTGTCCCACCAATACAACGCTGAGTCGTCAAAGGAGTGGGTGGCGAACTTCACCTTCTGGTCTTCGTGACACTCACTGATTTATAACACCGCCTCCATCTCCCTCACCCAGCGGTGAGCGGCAGAAGCATTACCATTGCCATCAAAGGTCGGGGGCTTACACATCTAGAATGCCCTATAACTGCACCCCTTGGTCGTCACCCCCACTGAATCATCCTCCTCATCATCAGACAACATGGTCTCAGGCTCTGGTTGTTCCTCCTCCCCTTGCTTCCTTTGCTTGTTGACCCTTTCCTATCTTCCTTCTCCTTCCTCTCCTCATTCCTCACAGCCCTGATGACTTCGGTCACTACAGACGGTAAGACTGTCTGCATGACCTGGTATACCTCATCAGCAATCGCCTCCCTAACTGAGGCATTCAGGCTAGCATTCTCATTCTCCTCACTTCGGCCATGAACCTTAGAATTCTCATGAGTCGTCTCAGGAGCCTTAGCACTACTTCTAGTCACATGTGGCCGACCTCTGCCTCTAGAAGCCTTAGAAGATTTTCGTCCAGCTATTCCCTAAACGCTATAAGATTCAAACACTAACACAGTCATTCAAGGGAATAGCTCAGTTTATGTTAAGTATAGTAAGTCCCTAATTACAGTGGCCAGTTATGATTAGCCACTTACTTTACTCTTCACACCCTAAGTATTTCCTATCCTGACTACATCCGTATCTAAACCTACTAAAAACACACAAGTCAAATAGCACAAGCATATAAAACCAATTAACTTTAAAAAAAGAAATACCTGATGGCACGTAGCTACTCGGGCTGACATCCCTCTATCTGTCCCACATTCAGTTTAAGTTTAGGTTTGTGAAAATATTTTACCCAATTCACTTAAACTATGGCTCTGGTACCAACTTGTAAGGCCCCGTTCCTGAGCACCTCACAGTTAGTCATTCATCGCATCATAGATACATAATACTATACATTTCATTAAATGATCAGCGGAATTACGTTAGCAAAAGCCATTCACTATTATCAATATATACTGTTGTTAAGCAATACAATGGGGTTTAAGTTACAAAGATTGTTTAATTGCATTACAAAACAACAATATCTTAACATAAGAATGGATGTCAGACTTTCCCCGCCGAGTAGCTCCACCCTCGTGCCATCCTTAGCAATATTTACCTGTCAACTGAAAATGTATAAAAGTCAGCATTGCTGAGTGAGTTCTAGTTTTAAAAGAATTAATAATACCTTGTATAATGTATATATATGAAAATACTCTTTTTATAAAATATTTTCCTTACTTTTGTACGTGAGCATGCACCAACTATACATCAAGATAATGCTTTCTTTCTTTCTTTGTTTACTGTTTACCTTTGTTCATTTCATACTCTTTATCTTTATCTTTCACTGTCTATGTGGACCAATAGGCAATACCCTAAACTATGTGCGTGAAAAACTGATGCTGGGCCTATGGACTATAAATATACCATGAACACTGTGGACGAGGCTGACCCAGACACCTAGGGTATGCTACAAATGTCCGTCAATCTCAATGATTGACCTTGTATGCATCCTTTGGGGTAGCTAACCCGCATCACAGTTGAGCTAACGGCAACATGGTCGTGCACCTCCTATATGCTTGCAAGACTTTCATTATTTTAATTTCCACTTTTCTTTATCATTAATCTTTCACTTTTGTTAATGATAATATTTTGCATTTATGATCATAAACATACCACATAAGCCACACAATAATAATTTGTTATGGACATAAGAACAACTCATAATAATGCAATATAATAACAATTTGTAACACCCGGTTATTTTTTTTAGATACAAAGAAATAATAAAAGTAAAGGAAAAGAAGGAAATGTAATTTAACCCAAGAAGAGGGGTTAAATATCTCCAAAAGGACAAAACTTTGGGAAGTTGGTGAATAAAGCAACATGGCCGCCCATGCCATGTTACTTTTCTCCTATCATTCGGATTTTAGAGAGAGAGAGAGGAGAAAAAGCAGAGAATTCTCGGAGGTTTTTAGAAGAAACAAGAACTTCGAAGTTTTTTGTAAGAATTCTCAGATTTATGGAATTTTAAATGTTTCTAGTTTCATCCATGTGCCTATAAATGTGATTGTGTGTTCGGGTTGTATATGCATGTGGGTTCTAGGTCCTAGAAACGTCTGAGAAAAAGTTCAAGAGAAGAGTTTAAGTTCGAAAGCTACTAAGGTGAGTTTCCAGACCCCGCATTTTACTTGTTTTAAACATTTTGGGGCTGAAAATGTATGTAAAACCGTTTTTACAAAGTTCATCTTGAACACCCATATGTATTCATGTATGTATGATAATGTTCCTATGTTAATTATGTGTTAGTTATACTTAGAATAGTGTTATTAAGCTTAGAACATGTAAGGAAAATGATTGGTATTGATAATGTGTTAAGATTATGCTAAACAGATTGCCCAACCGACTAAACAGTATCCCAACCGTCTAGGATTTGCCTTAGAAAGTTCTAAGTAAGCCCAAATGTCTGAACAGGGCCCAACCGCCCAAACAATGCCCAAACCGTCTAGAAATGCCCTAGAAAATTCTACGTGCAAGCCCAACTGTCTGAGTAGTACCCATGCGTCTGGGATCCCCCAAACGTCTAAGTGTTGAAACGTCTGAATAGTTGCCCATGCGTCTTAGAATTTGACTCAGGCGCCCAAGTAAGGGACAAACGCCCAAATAGTGCCTATGCATCTGGGATTCCCCAAACGTCTAAGTGTTGAAACCGTCTGAATAGGGCCCATACGCCTAAAAAGACCCATGCGTCTAAGAGAAAAAGAGACTAAGTCAAGTCCAGACGTTTGCATAGTGGCAAAACGCCTGAACAGGGCAGAAGCGCCCAAATAGTGCCCATACGTCTAGACCCTTAGAATAATTTTCTGAAATTTTGGGCAAAACAGAATCATTAGAGTTTGACCCAAGTTTGACTTAGGGTTTTTAATTGTTAATATGTTTGCATTATTTTAAGTTGTTTCTATGATCATCGTAATTATTATTGCGTGACTCATGTGGTGTGCTTATGATCATAAATGCAAGTATTATTTTTAATAAAGTGAAAGAGAAATAACAAAGAAAAGTGGAACTTAATTAAAGAGTTAACAAGTCTTACAAGCATATAGGAGGTGCACGACCCTGTTGTCGTTAGCTCAACCGTGATGCGGGTTAGCTACCCCTTATGCTCACAGGGCCAATCAATTGAGATTGGCGGACCTTTGTAGCATGCCTTAGATGTCTGGGCTGGCCTTGTATACAGTAATTCAGACTATAGACTGTAAAGGGGCCCAGCACCAGTTTCTCCGTGCACATAGATTAGAGTATGGCTTATTGGTCCACATAGACAGTGGAAGATAAAGTTAAAAGAGTACAACTAAACAAGGTACACAGTAAAGAAAGAGAACATCACCTTGTTGTATAGTTAATGTGTGCTCACATACAAGAGTAATAGATGTGTTTCCACAAAAAGAGTATTTTCACATATATAAATCATACAAGGTATTTTAATACTTTTAAAACTAGAACTCACTCAGCAACGCTGACTTTTATGCATTTTCAGTTGGCAGGTAATTGTTTGCTAAGGATAGCACGAGGGTAAAGCTACTCGGCAGGGAAAGACTAACATCCATTCCTATGTTATGATATTGTTGTTTTGTAATGCAATTAAACAATCTTTTGTAACTTAAACGTTATTGTATTGCTTAACAACATTATCTTTTAATAATAGAGAATTCCTTTTAATAATGAAATTCCGCTGTGTATATTATGAAATGAATATTAATACGTTTTATGTGCAATGAATGACCAACTGTGAGGTGCCGGGGAACGGGGCCTTACACAATTAAAACCCTAAAGCCAAACTTGGGTCAAACTTTGTCACACCCCCGCTGATAGCGGAAACACGGGGAGTGCGAGCTAGACGGGATCGTCATAACACATGGTATGAATAGAGTAGCAACAATAGTATGATGACAAGCGCGTCATGACGATTCCCGAACACAATCGGAGACTTGTGTCGTGTATAATCGAGGTTCACGACAGCATAGCCATAACAT
>BJCO01776163.1:0-10495 GCA_018326465.1 Flaveria floridana | reverse complement strand
GTACTCATATATTTTACAGCCAAGAAAATCAAAAACAGTTTCAATTTTTATACAATATTGTAATTTAAAAAAAGATCAGATGTTATTAAATTTATGATATTTACGATATAAGTCAAGTTTTTAAGATAATTTAATATTTTTTAACAGCAAACTCACATGCATTTAAATTTGATTTTAAATCAACACTCTTTGTCCATTACGGCACTTGGACCTTAGTCCTTATGCCCTTTGGTTTCTAGAAAAAACTTCATGATCTTGTTGTGATCTGAAGAAAACATAATAATAATTTTGGCGGATCACACAAGAAAAAATATATCATATTTATTTTTTCTTTTGCTTTTATGACTCTAAAACAACTCTATTGATGTATTTATGCATTTTTATCAAGGGGGCGTTATAAGTGTTAACAAAAGTGATTCTCATCGTTTATTGAAAAACAACAGTTTATACAACCAGATCTATGTAAGTTCTTATTATGAACAATGAAATCAAAACAAGAACTTAATAAGATTGAACACTAACCTGCAACAATACGTTGCAGACTAACAAGCAAAGAACCCGAACGAAATGAACGATCAGACGATCAATCTCTAACTGAATCTCCTCGTATACTTGTGAGAGAAAACCCTAGAAATATGAGAGTGAAATCTTGACCAAAATGAATCTTCCAGAGAAAGATAAAAATCTCATCTATATATCCTCATGCGCACATCAGCAGGGCCAAGCTCCAATCTACAAGCCCATTGCATCCAATCTACAAGCCCATTGCATCCTTTAGCCCAATCTTTTTACACTACAAAATACAAATAAACACAAACCTAAAATAAGAAAAAATATTATGATATATATCCAGATGAATTAGAGATGAATTAAAATGAACATATATATTTTAACAAAAGCTAAAAATAATCAATAATGATAAACAAAACCGCATGTATAACATTCAAGTTATTTGCATGACATCTCGACCACACTATTCATTGTAAATTGAAATTAATTGTTAATTAATTTTCAAAAAAAAAAAAGACTAAAACTAGCTAACTTTTTCAATCGTGATTATTATAATATTTGTGCAGTAAAGGGGTGTACTAAAAACATTTGAAATATCGCAAACTAGTGGGAAATAGTTATTAATGATGTCGGTGCCGATTATTCGGTTTCTAATTTCTAGTTTGTCAACGGTGGTGTGAAATCATCTAATTAATTAGTTGATGACTTTGCATCAAATCAGGCTACCGTAAAACCACAAGGGAGCTATAAACACGACCCATACCCTATCTATCACAAAACTAATTAATTAGGTGAAAGAACTAATCTTCCGAAAAAGAGATATAACTATAATGTCAACTTTTCCTCATGTCAACTGTCAATACTCATTACAATCTTTTCCTTTTCTTTTTTATTTATTTATTTATTTATTGTTTCACGCGTTTTTCTAAAATGGATATTATGAAATATGAACTCAATTGAATCCTTTTAATTTCATGAGGATAAACAATTGACAAGAATAGAACAAATATTATTTTTTCTTGTTTTGGTGTAGGTTTGTACAATGACGGCCAAACGCCCTAACCATTGGGACATGAATCATAATGTTGAAGATCACATACACGTATTCTTTGTCTATGACTCATGCGACTTGCATCTTTCATATTAGTTGCTGAACCTTTATTGTATGATTAATGCAGATCACATTATATAGCATATACATTACACTAATTAAGTCATATATTAAGAACGCAATTGTTATCAAGGCCATTGAACAACATCTATACCTAATAAATAAATGGCCCGTCATGTGTTACAACTTTTTCAGCCCGTCGTTGTCAGCCCGTAGTTACTTCATCTTTTTCTTTCTCATTATTAAAGAGCATAACTTAAATTATAATTATTTACTTTTTTGAATTTTAGATTTAAACAAATACTTTTTCTATATTATTATAAATTTTAATAATATTCTTCATCATAGATGTTATGTTTTATTTCTACGATATTTAAAATTTTAATTTTCAAAATTTATAGTTTTATAAGTAACTACGATCAAATTAAAACTTTGACTTTGTTTGACATTAATTATTTATAATCTTTTCTTTATAGATATATAAATTTTATGTTTACTTCTCATTAAATAGTGGTCCGAATAATGTTCTTTTCTAGGTCCCTATAACATGTTCTTTTAGAACGATCCCTATAACATGTGTGTCAACTTAACATAAACTTATCCTTTTAAAATTACACTTTGAGTGATCATGCTCTAAAGTATAGGTAACATTAAAATCTATAAGTTCAGTTAATTAATTCTGAATCACACTTCATCTTACAAAACGTAAACTAAATTACACAATTGGGACATGTCAAACGTTCATGTTTTAGATTTGTCTTAAGTTTTAAGAAAGTACGCATTTGTCCTCACCATGTAACTTGTTATGATTTTAACAATAACTAAAATATTATAAAACCAACATGAGTATATGCAATGGCCATTTTACTATTATATTAAAAACACTTAAATTAACAAAAGATATAAATACACAGTGTAACTATAAACCATGCTCTTATTTCATAATCCCTCACTGGTAATGAAACTATGTTTAATCGTGGAATGATTGACTCGTTATCAATTGATTCGATCACCTCTATTTAACCATTACAAGATAATTTAGTGGTATGACATCTGAAATGCCTTTAAGAGACTCATGTTTAAATCTTCATTAAATAAACATCTTAGATAATAAAGTAAACAATCAAATAAAAAAACCAAACAAAATAATGGTTGCAATGATGGTCATAAGAGTTCACAAATTTAGTTGTCAATATTTCCATGCGGCCGTACTTATCACTCTTCCTACACAAAGCTACAGCACATTTGACATAAATTTGAGAAACCCAATAACAAAATATGAGTAATGGATCATGAAATGGGAACATACATTTATACTATTATGGTTATTCTTTGTGAACTTCTAATTTTACGTGGTTACGTTTTTGTAGTCATAGAGTTTAAAATGCTAATCTAAAAGATATACATTTAAAATAACACATTGTGTAGATATATCTTCTAAAACCATTATTTTCAAATCCAAACTACTGTGAATGCTCTTATTATGTAGAAAAATACCCATAATATAAAGTACACACTCTTATTAAAAATAAAAAACCTATTATGAATGCTTTTATTGCTAAGTTGTAGGGGAGGGATAAGTTGTAGATGTGAAAAATGTACTTTGAAAAGCAAATGGGTTGTTTTTTATTTTTTTATTATGAATGATGATTTCCATCAACTTACACGAACCGTTAACGACGTTATCAATCAATCATTTTATAACGTTGTTAATGTTTGAGATTAAAACCGTAATTTGTCAAATGTTAAAGCCGAATACAAAATATAAACGTAACACAAAGATGATAGTAACTTATTTTAAAATAAAATTCTTAAACTTCTCGAACAATAAACTTTTAATTAACTAAATTAAAATTATTTGCACTAACGATTTAAACATGTGGTCCTAGTCATTTATAGTGTCTTTCAGTGATGTAGATCATGTGGTCCTTATTATGAGTTAACCACATTCATTACAAGATGGAGCACCAATGGATATCGACAATTTTAGTCTTATAAACTTGCATGATTTGTGCAAACCTCTGCGTTCGTACTAACCATAATTATTTTTCTCTTTGAGAGAAATGGCTAACCAATTCATTTGTATCGTATAAGTTATAACAAGCCGACAAGAACTATCAGTGTTAGCATCTATTGATATTGCTAATAATCTTTTAGGTATAAACTATCAACTTTAGTAATTTATTAATTAGTCATCGTTGATTGCGCAAGATATTTTTTTATACACTGATATTAGTTTATTATTGGGTAACCTGTGAGACCGTCAATACCTAAAGAGGCATAATCCTTTGGAACCAAACCATTACCGGTCATGCTTAGTCATAGTACCCCTTTCAAAGTTCTATCCATCATATGTGCATCATTTCTAATCAGACTACACATACAATCTCAGTCTGATGCTTGTTTTGCATTTCACCAACATGCATTAATAAATTAACTATTACTTATATTGTTTTCAAATGTAAATGTGAATCTTAAGGATTCAAGAGTTTCATTTTTAGAAGACAAGTGTATTCACCCTAAGTCAATTTGAGTATTTCTTTGTGATCTAAGGTTGGTTTGAGGTTACTTAGTATCATAGCTTACTGCTAGGATTGAAATGTTTTACGGATATTTCAGGGGCTTCAGTTCTTCGAGAATCGAGCGTTGATTTACAAAGCGAGCCAGGAAAAGGGCACACAGATTGAGGTTATGTATGTGTGGTTTGGTTGGTGTGAGTCGAAACATTTTTCCAAAATAAATTTTTCGATGCTGGTCGAATCCTTCTCTAGCCAAAGGCTTTGCTTTAGACCCTGTTTTCAGAACTACCGCTCCCAAACCCCTTCTGTCCTGCGGATGTTTTTGGTCAGAATTTTGGGAGTGTTACACCATTTTTTATGCATAATTGTTGTTAACATTCACTTGCAAATGATGGCCACATGTCTTCGATGTAACACGTTGTTGTTGATCTTGGTACATCTTAGTATTTGTGCAAACTTACTACTGATAGTCAATTCATACTTAAGATCAATTTCTTCAACTTTTCACGAGTCAAGTAAATTTGAAATTTCCATTGCTACTTCAATAAGGCAACATAAAACTTTCCACATTAGCCAGGGCTCAAATCAAGTAGATATATATGAAACAATTTACAAGGTGCAACGCGACCTCTTCCACTTGAGTTGACTCAAACCCTATATGGCGTACGTGGGTGCCCTCTTGAATCCTCATGGTCTAGAGACTTCGCCTCTATAATCTTAAAGTTTCGTTATTACTCGAAATCCGAATATTCTTGAACGAGTGTGTACTTCACACCCTCTAACTCGTATCAATCTTTATTTTAATTTCCTATATGATCTTCAAGGCAATCCGGTTATACTAAAATCACTTTAATTAATACCACTTATAAAATCATCAACAATCACAAAGATAACAATTACGCGGTAGAGCTTATAACTTAGTCGTTTATTTTAATTTCTCATTTTATCTATCCTTGGTTGTAGAGATTTAAAAAGAGAAAATCATAAAAATAATCACACTCCGACCAGGTAGATAAACATAATTAAAATGCAATGAACAAGGTAAAACAGTTTCCACGGTTCTATGATGTATTATGCTTCTTAATTCGAATGTATTATGCTTCTTAATTCAACGTAGCCCTATGTATACACATTAGCATAATAGTGATTCCAAAACTATAATTTAACAGGTTTAGTAAAATATATTTAAATATATTGTGAACAAGTAAACAAAAACAGCATGAAGTCAGGGAAGTAGGTAAAAGGGCAAAGACTATTCAAACTTGAGTGAAGCTTGCATCCAAATGAAATGATTAAGAGGATTCACCAACCAATAACAAGAAATGCATGATCCAACTTGAACCACATGTACCATAGAATCCAAAAGAAACATTCAAAACACAATATAGATTGTGGCACAAATATTGGCAGGTTATAGGTACAAAAGCTGTGTACTTTTCTCTTGAACTTTCTCTTAAGTTAGATAAAAAGCGAGTTCCCTTTATGTTGGTGAAATATTGTTGAGAATTCACTAACCTTCTAGCTTTATCCAAATCATTCCAAGATTTTAGCATGCAAGATTCAACCTTTATATGGTTTAACTACTACTATAAGATTGTTTTAATGAGTTCTGCATGAGAACATCTAAAAACTAAATATTATATTAATATAAATTATGGTTTTAATTAAAAATATGTTATATTTTTTATGAATAGTATTGGGGTATATGGAATGTAGTTTACGATAACATAAGCATTATTATTTTTATAATAAAGATGGTTAATATCTTAAACGTGAATTAAAATATATGTGAATATGAATATTTCTTTTTCTTATTAATGCGTCAAAATAAAGGATGTATAAGAAAATTAATTGAAATCGATATCTAAATTAAAGTAATGAAAACATCATAATATTCACTTTTGGATTTCATTCTAAAAGAGTAAAAGGTATCGAGTTACATAAGAAAAATAATAAATTAAATGAATGTCATGGATCTGGATTTTATAAACACCAATGTCGGTGCTATTCACCAATGTTTTGGAGACCGGATCGGACCGGCCGGTCCGACCGGGGATCGGTCCGGTGGCCGGTCCGGTTTGATACGGATCGTTTCTGGACGGTCGAACCGGCCGGTTCGTGCTGGTCGGACCTGGAAATCGGACCGGTTCGGACCAGTTTTGGTATTTTTTTTATTTTTTTATTTTAATGGGTAAAAACGGGGTGTTAAACCATAAATTAGTACGTTGGATATACAAATATGGTTAAATTTTATATATAACTATAAAATACATATATAAAACATATATAAATTACTTATATTTAATTACATATATAAATATAATTAAATCCGGTCCGAACGGTCCGACCACCAAACCAGTAAGGCGTCCGGTTCGACGTCTGATCCGGTTCTAAAAACATTGCTATTCACTTCTTACGATTTTGTTATGCATAACTTACAAGTCTTTTTGCACATGTTTGCTTGGCAACTTCTTGCATTTAAATCAACAAGCTTGTTGTGACTGAAGTTGAAATATTAAGAGGGGGAGGTGGTTATGAATATCTACGCATAATGCATTTTATGGAATTTATGTCTTTAAAAGTGAATGTTCAAATTTTATAGTGTGTATGATATAATGTGTTTATTTTTAAAATGCACAATTTTGTTCACAAAAATTATGTTATATATGTTCTCCCTTGAAATATATTGGGGTAACATAGTTTACTCCTAACCAATTGATTAAAAATAAAACGATTGTAGAGTAGAGAGTATGTGTGTTTACTGGTTAAAAAAATACGTTGACTTATAACTAATATGTAAATTAACCTTAAAAATAATATAATATTAGTTTGTGTTTATTTTGAATTAAATTTAAAAGATACTGAGTATTTCTTATAAGTTATATAACTTTTAGTTAGTTTTATATTAATATACTTTATATACTTATAGATAAAGAAATACATAAAGATAAATGTGATTGCAAATAGTAATCTTATGTTGATTGTCCTGTTTTAAACGATTGAACACACTTACTTTATAATTTATATTTACACTATTTTTAAAAGCATACACTTCCATTCAACAATATGCAAATTCATCATCATTTGATTGGAAAGAACGGTCAAAATATCTCGTTAGAGAAAAACTTATGTTAGCTAGTCATGTAATAAAAATAGGCCAAGTAAAAGATAAGAAAATAATTGAATATGTACTTAGTTATCTAAGTTTTTAAATAATCATGTTTCATATTGAAATAAGCATGGATAACAATTAATTAACTATGATTACCTTGCAAAATAACTCTAACGTGAATAAGATAGTTTGCCATGTATACTAATGATGTTTGTAAATGATGAAAAATAAAATGAAGCATCCGAATTTAAAGAAATAGGACCCGTTTGAATGATACGAGATACACGAGTTTGGCTTTAAAGCGCCGAATCGAGTCGAGTCAGGGTGGGCTCGGGCTCGGCTTGTTTAAAAACCTAGCCGAGTTGACTTGACTCGTTTATTTTAAGGTGCTCAGGCTCGTCTCTTTATAAACGAGTCAAGCTGGCTCACGAGTCAACTTATTTATTTTTTTAATAAATATTTTTTTAATTTTTTTATATATTCGTGAATATATAAAAATAAATAATATTTCTCATAAATTTATTGAAAAAATTATATAAGATTGTAATTTCAAGAAGTGTAATCATGGCTTTATTCTTTTATAATTAGTTACATGTGGTAAAATATCAAAATAATCATATTTGTATGATATATTTTAAATAATGTCATAATTTTGATTTAGAAGTTATATAAATTATAATTTGGTTTAAATTAAAACGAACTAACTTGAGCCAACAGGCCAACAAACGAACAAGACACGAAGCTCGGGCTCGGCTCATTTGCAAAGCGAGCAGAGCCGCCTCATTTACAAACCGAGCCGAGCCGCCTCATTTGATAACACGTTGTTCAGCCTTTTTAATATCTTCTTAAGAAAACAATATTTAACTATATGTGCATATTAATTGTGTTATGTTAGTGATAATTTTTTATCAGTTTTAAATAATTATACAAACTAACAATCTTAAGAAATCGATATCAATTGTGTAATGTTAGTGATAATTTTTTTTGTCAGTTTTTAAATAATTATACAAACTAACAATCTTAAGAAATCGAGATTAGGACGTTAAATCGTAAAACCTCTAAGATCTATCAATCCGGATGATCTATTTTTTTTAACGGTCAAACTTTTATTAAAACACTAGCAAGACACTAAGATCCACAAACACACAAAAGGAAGCAAACATCAAAGCCAAAAAAGAAAAAAAAACATGACCAAACAAGAAGAGCTAATGCGCACCACGGTAAATTTAGTCAACCCCTTCTTGAGTCTACTATTAACAAACCATAGATATGAGAAGACCTTGACATTGTCAATGATGTTACGAGTAGATGCCGTCTTACGGTTGAAAATTGATGATCTATTCTACCCAACCAATTTTAGCTGCTTTATTTTTCGTCAAGTCTTTTTCTGTTTTAATAATTACTTTATTTTCTTAAATTCAATTTTAATTAGTATGACAATAAACTCTAGGGACTTGAGCCACATCAAATATCTACACAGTTATAATGAATAGGTCAACTAACTGTTTATGACAAAGAGGAAAAATATTTATGTCAAAATGTCAACGGACAAGTCAAATTCATGCATGTGAATTGGAAAAAAAAATAAAGAAAATTCAGAACCCAAAGGTCCCAAACAGACATTTTTTAGGGTAAGAACTGTCAATGAAGTGATATCTGTCATACTGCTAGCTGTGATAGGTGATTTGAGTTGTTTGCTAATTTTTGAATTAATAAGTATTGACACAGTAAAAAGTCTGAATCATTAAGTGCTTAATCATTAAAAAGTCTGAATCATTAAAAACTAGAATATCATTTAACTATTTAAAGACAAATGTCTGATCAATTCAGATAAGAGATCTTAACTATTCAGAATTAGTCCTTTTCACCATTCAGTATTAGTAGAATGTTTAACCATTCAGAAGCAAATGTCTGAACTATTCAGGCATTTGTTTGCCTAACAAACAGTTTGAACCATTAAGTGTTGAACCATTCAGACATCTGAACCATTATAAGTCTGATTCAGATGTTATCAAATGTCCCCATAGTCTAAAAGAAATGATGTAATATTTATTTTGTAAACTTTTCTTTTTAATCGGGTACTTGTTTGGTCTAAGCCTCTTGCTGGTTCTTGTTTCTTTGCTTTAATAAATTGTCGTTCCAAAAAAAAGTGAATACAAACTTTCATGCGTTAAAAAAACAGATAATAAAAATATAAACTTTCATACATATTATTATACGTACAAAACAATCAATCATTTGGCATCTTATAAACTTTAAAACGAAAAAGAGAAAACAATAACTATATGTTGTGAAAAAAATTACGAACTGATTCTAGTTTTATTTTTTATAAATTAAACTTTGAAATATAAGTAAGCTAAAAAATTTAGTAAATGGATCTGGGTCATGTTTCATATTTAACGCTTGAAGTATATTAAGGTTTTGTTTATTTTTTCTGCAGCAAAATGTCTTTAGAAGAATTTAAAAGTGGTTGTGCCAAATCTGCTCTATGCAGACATCGCGTAAACTTTTTTAATGAAAAATATTTTAATCAACAAACACTTTGCTGACCTTAACGTCTATACGTAATATGCGTGGCGCAGACAAAAGAGGTCAACAAGAGCTTACAAACAAACAAACAAACAAACACAGTCTATCCCACTCAAGAGCAGGGTTTGGGGAGGGTAGGTGTAGGCGAGTCTTTCCTCTATCTTGTTAGGTAGAGAGACCGCTTCCAAAGAGACCCCCGACTCGATAGCAAAAGCCATATTGAAAGCCAGACAACAATACAATAAATCATACAACACATAGCATACAGTATACAAAAAGCCATATCGATAGCAAGACATCATACAATAAATCATACAACACATAGCCTACAGCACACAATAAATCATACAACATATATCATACAAATATCCTAGGTGTATGTAGAATCACCGTTAAAGGACAGATATGGGTTACTTAGACATCAGGCCCCGCAACCATACTTGAAACACCCTTCCTGCCTATAGGTCGAACTAGAAGTCCTTAATTTTAATTCTACGCCTCCACTCAGTCCTATCCTCGATCATGTGCTCAGAGAGGTGCAAGTGTGTCATATCTCGCCTAATTACCTCATCCCAAGTCAATCTAGGTCTTCCTCTACTCCTCCTACCCTCTACGATAATGTTCTCTACTGCTCTAACTGGTGCCGCCATTGGTCTCCTCTTGACATGCCCAAACCATCTTAATCTTCCCTCTCGTATTTTATCTGCGATACAG
>BJCO01776088.1:0-10201 GCA_018326465.1 Flaveria floridana | reverse complement strand
TCTATCGCAAGAGTGTTATTTGACGCATTATCAAAAGATATAGAAAATATTTTATTTTCTAATTTATACGTTTGAATAACTTTATCAATAAGATAAAAAATGTTTTGACTGGTTTGAGGATAATCAAACAATTCAAACGCAATCGTACATGTCATCATTTGCCACGAATCGAGTTCAACCCAATTGGCGGTGACATAAATGTACGAGTCCGGTGAACCGTGAGGTGTCGACCAAACATCACTAGTTAAGTTAACACCGGTTTGTAAATTTTCAAAATAAGATATTAATTCATTTTTAGTTTTTTCCACATTTTTAAACAATCTCTTCGAAGAGTAGCACGACTTACATTGGTGTAACGTGGTTGGAGAGTTCGTTGAATAAGTCGAGTCAAACGTTCATTGTCGAAATGTTTGAATGACAAGCTTTCTTGAATTACAAAATGCGTCATTTGCTCCCGAACCGCATCAACGTTATAAGCCCAAATATTTCCTTCGTTTGTCATCGAAGCTTGACCTTGAGAAGGTTCATCTTTTAACGCTTTACAATATTTATTTGAAAGATGGTTTTTCAACGTTGTGTTCGCATCTTTTTTGAAAAACTTATGACAAAACTGGCAACGAGCCTTGTTTGGACCGCTAGCCATTTGACATAAATCGTAATTGCACCATATTTCGGGGTTCCTATTCGTAGAAAGGATTGCTACCACCATGAAAGTATTTGTGAGAGCGTTTTTCAGATTTTTGAGAGTAGAGAGTGTTATAAGTTGTTGTGATTCAACCAAAACATCAAATCTATTGGATGCCGAACAATTATTGCAAGAATTAATCTCGTACCATCCGATAATTAACCCCTTTCAAATTCACAAGAAGACAGTTTCCACTAACTGTTTATTTTGTAATGACGATTAACAAGAGTCAGGGATAATTATTATCAAAAGTTGGTTTGTATTTAAAAGATCAGTTTTCACTCATGGATAGTTATATATGGCTTTGTCAAATGTAAAGATTACAAACGGTGTAAAATTACTCATTTTAAATCAAATTGGTAACATTACCAGCGAGACACAAAACGTTGTATACAAACATGTGTTTAGACATCTATGACAAAGTTTTGAGAGTAAGAATGCTATTTTAATTCTATTTTCATACTTTGAATTTTTAATAATAATTATTATGTAATCAATATTTAATTAAAGTCTGGTTGTTTAAATCACCCGTGTATCACACGGGCTCTAACCTAGTACATATATATACTAACTTAGTGGGGGTATAATGGTAAAAAAACATTAAAAAGGTCAAAAAATGAAAAAAACGGCTATATAGCCGTTACCCAACGGTAACCGGTTTGAAAACCGGGTTTAAAACCGGTTTAAAAATCGGGTTGAAAAACCGGTTTGGTACCGGTTTGAAAACCGGGTTGTAACCTGTTTGAAAACCGGTTTGGAACCAGTTCGGTTCAAAAACCGGTTTTAGTTTTGAAATGTGAAACCCAGGTGGGAACCGATGGTTCGGGCCGGTTTAGAACCAGTTTGGGCCAAATCGGTTTGGGCCTCAAACCGGTTTCGGTTTTTCCGGCCGAACCGGTTACCGAACCAGGTTTTTTGGCCACCTCTACTACTATGTAATAGGGTTAAAAGAACACGTCTTGTTCAATTTTAGAAAAAGATAACAAAAACTGTAAAATATTATTTTTGTATACCTATATGTATTCGCTATCATCATTTTGTCAATACATGATGATGTATAATACTCTCACGTGGTCATTCATTCTTTTGCATAGTGGTTTGGTTATCAATGTAGTAGCCTAAAGACGATGAGTTGAATGTAACCTTGGTGTGCAATATTATTTTTGTTCCTTTTTTTTTTGAATTTTAATACAAACTATGTAACTGTTAATTATATTTTTAAACGTTAATTATTATAGTTTTAGAGTATATTTTAGCATATATTTTGCATTACTTACATATATTTTTTTATATATTTCATATAATAGTAGTTTTTGTGGGATGAAATCTAATTTAGTGTATTTTGGTTAGTTTTGTAGGTTCATGCAATTGGGAAAAAGGAAAAATACTTAAAGAAATATTATTAAGAAAAATCTTGAATTTAGAATTATGCAGAAAATTCCCTATTTTGTAGGAATTCTTGTTTATGATAATTATGCCCTATTTTGTAGGAATTCTTGTTTATGATAATTATTATTAGATTTTCCTCGATAAAAATAAAAGAAACTAAAATTTCTAAAAAGTGAATCTGGAAATCAAGCTCTATTATAAATAAAATAGAAGAGGGCTGGAAAAAGAAGAGACATCTTGGAGCATCTTAAAGAGATTATCTTGAAGAGTCAAATTCAACAAACAAGAAGGAGCAATATCAATTTAGGTTTTTTTTCAATTCTCTTCATTGTCAAGTTACTCAATCATTCGTGTTTTGTTTCTTAAATTTTTATTTTTATTTCAGTTTTGATTGATATATTTGTCATGTCCGGCTAGAAAAATTTTAGTTTCAACATTAAGGTTTAATTTCTTTGCTTTTGTTTTGAATTTTTGTGAAACGACTACGAGATGTTTTTATTTTAATGGTTTGTTCGTTTGATTCTTGATGTTAAGCCCGGATCTAATTCGGTATATATTAGATTGTTAGTAAAATTGGCCACTTGATTAATTTCTCTAATAAAGATCTTTAAGATTTAAAACCCTAATCAAGTTTTGAAATTTGATATAAGGAACAATTAACGGTTTGAGTTTGTCTATGAATTCATTCTCGTTATAGAATCACACAATCTAGTTAAGGATACCGAACGGAGTGTGTGTTTAATTATAATCGATACTTCTATCGTTGCAACCGGCAAGCTAAGATCCGAACGGTGTGAGCTTAGAGTAGCGGGCTGGCTCTAATCAACAAACTACGATTGATTAGACATTAGATAGAGTGGATATCCGAACGACATGATGTCTAGTATCGTTACAAATCATTAATTAAAAAGAGTTATTGCACCATAATCGTTAATGATCGTAAGCCAAATCGAAATCAAGAAATTACTTAGTGTTGGAATTAGTCTTTATATTTGAATTTATTTCATAATTTAATTAATGTATTCAGTAATCTCTTTTCCATAATTAAAAAAATACAAAAAATTATCAATTTACGTTTTCCTGGCAGAACCTTAACACGGTCGCGTGGAATTTCCTTTACAGTTTTGACATGGCCGTGTCAGCTTGCTGGAATTTTTCTACTTTTTGTAATTTACTTTTAGTTTTAGTTTTTAATTAAAACCTCGACCTTCCTTAGTCCATAATCAACCAAAGTAACTGTGTTAAAACGTTTTTAGTATAAAATAATTAACACGTATCTCTTCAAATAGGAACCCTACTTCCACTCATACTATTCTTAGTGTGTGCACGGTAGGTTGACATTTTCATTATTTATTTGCTGGATTCGACACCCAATATATTGGCGCCGTTTCCGAGAATATGGCGATTCTAATAATTTTATGTCAAGATATTTTCGTACAGGTACACCACTCGAGATTGACTCGGAGATAGAAAAAATCGCAAAGAGGTTAAGGAAACAAGCGAAGCTCCGAAAGAAGTTAGCAAGTTCCTCAACCTCTATTACCTTACCTCCAGTCACCTACATTTGACAAGATATACCCTTGTTAAGTGAATCTGAATCTGAAACCGAATCCCCATAACCCTCTCAAACAACCACCACTCCACCACAATAACCTACCCATCAAGAACCATCCTCACCCGAACCAACCACCCATCAAGAACCATCCTCACCCAAACAAACCATGGAAGCTCCAGCCAAACAAACCCTTAGATAATGGGCAATCTGTCACACCCCAACCTTAACGGCAGAAACTTCGAGATGTGAGGGTTAAGATTGTTCACAGCCACATAACGCTATCTTTAAATGTAAATATGATTAATCATAAGTTTAACAAAGTGCAAACTACAATCATAAGTCTCAACATGAAATAAGCAAAACATAAGACAAAATATTTCAAGACATTTTATTCATTATTCTAGGTCCAAATCCTAGATTTAAGCAACTTCAAATGATGACTTTAAACATGCGTGTTTGCTGAAACATATTAAAAATAAAAGGTCAACTATAAAGTTGGTGAGTTTCCAAGGGTTTCATATACATAATATATCAAAGGTTACAAGTAGCAATTCATGTTATATGTTATGAGTTAAGCAAGTTTATAGAACACATATAGCTATAATCAAACCTCAACTTAATTACAAGTTTATATGATTGGCTAAGTGTACTTGGTTCCCATGATAAACAAGTCATACGTCGTCAGGAGCCGGCAATACATCGACTTTAGCACCAAATAGGCTTGTCAGACCCAAAGATCTAAGACGTTGCTAGGCTAGCAATAGTTAATGATTGTAAATAAAATATGTATCTCATATAAGACTTACAACAACACAAATAACCATGACAAATAAAAGTATGAATTGCAAGTGCTTTACAAGATTTAAATGTTTACAAGTGTATGCTGATAAGATTAACATGTTTCACCCCAAGACGGTGTGAAATAATGTAAAAAAGGGCAAGGAAACTCACATGACAGATATGTATATAATTGATGATTATTTAAGAAATAATAAACGTTCCAACGCAATCCTTCACAAGGTACCTAAACATATATGCATATGTATAATTACAAGGTTTAAGTTTATTAATAAGTTTAACGATTTAACGAGAACTAGGGTATTAGAAATTTGGGGATTTTTTTATAAATAAAATTAGTGAATTCTTATATATATATTTTGTTCAAGAAAAGTACCATTTATGAAATTTTAAAAGAACTAAATCCTAGGTAAATAACTTGTGTATTTAATTTTAAAATATATATATATATTTAAATTCTATAATTATCATGATTAATCCCTAAACAATGGTAACATAAGGTCCAATAATAATTTAATAGTTTTAATTATTATATAGAATCTATTTTTATAATAATATTAGTTATAACATTTGCAAATAATTTTTTTATAATAAAATGTTAAAATGTTTTGCAGGAATAAAATTACAGAAAATATTTGGATGACTTTCTAAAATAACCAAAGTTTATAAAACTGATTTTTATAATTTTTAGAAATTTTACTCAGCCGCTTACTTCTACTAATGTAGGGCTAAATAGCGCCTTTTCTTTTTAAAATAACTATATAATTTTTTAATGGCTAGAAAGCTCTAAAAAATAAGTGAGGTTGCCCGGGTTTGAACCCGGGACCTCAAGATTGTGGTGTGTTCTAGTAACCGGTAGACCATGGGTCGTAGCCGTGGTATCTTTTGGTTTCAACATAATAAAAACACAACTTTCAAAAGAACCCAATTCCCCCAGAACCCTAGATCGTTTATATCCAAATTGAACCCCAAATCATTGTTATTAACCGAATTAAGTTTAGGGCTATTGTTTTCCATGTAAAAACGAATGTATTGATGTTCTCAATTACCCGATTCGATCTGAAATGATGCTTGGAACGAACGAAGAACAAGCCGCGGCGGTAGGTGCACAATGGATGGGCAATTGTTAACGATAATCAAATCCACTTCGTGTGTAGCTTCAGAGAATGCTCAAACTTCAAAAACCTCTACCAATTTTTGTTTAGGTTGATTGGAAGGTGTGTTTTGATAGGGTTGCAGGTACGATAAAGTGGGTGACTCGTTTGTGATGAAATTGAGTTCGTATGGTGAAATTGAAAGTAGTAGGCGTTTAGGGATAGATAGACGATCGTGTAGGTTCATTAAATTTGATTATATTAGTGTTTAGTGTTCGAATGGCTCCATGATTAAAATCCACCGGTTACTCGAGTTGAATGCACACATAACCGATGTTTAAAACCATTTAAAGTCCTTAAATGAGTTTGAAACCAATTCATGAACGGTCAGAATCGATTTGGGGTTACAATTCGAGGTGGTTTGCTCGCTTGGGATTCGTCGGAGACCCTACCGGCCGGTCGCCGGAATTACGGGGGGGGGGGGGGGGGGGGGAAGGTTTTGTTTAAAAAAAAATATTTCAATTTGGCCCCTGAATTTTTAAGTTTTATTATTTTATGAACAAACTTTCTATTTTAAGTTTCTAAAATAACAAACTAACCCCCTACTTAATTAAATTATGTTTTTTTTACCATTTTTAAGTTTAATAAGTTTTTACAAATTATTATTATTGGTAACAATATTATTATTATTAACATTATTATTATTTTAATTATTATCACTAGTATATTATTATTATAATTTGTTATTATTATTACTATTATTATTATAATTATCAATATCATCATAATTATTATTATTGTACAATTTAATATTTTAATTATTAACTTTTATAATTAACAACAACTAAGAAATAAACATAAATCACCCATAAATTTCAAGATTGACAACTATGATTCTTATAAGAATAAATGATGATAACTTTTAGTTAACAAAAATATGAGATGTTACAGTCTCCACAACTTATAAGAATTTCATCTCGAAATTAAGAAAAAATGAAACTATGCGAACAAAAACGGGTACTTCTTCTTCATATGCTACTCACGCTCCCAAGTAAACTCAGCTCCACGCTTATTCTCCCAACGAACCTTGATAATTAGGGTAGTTGTGGTTCTAGTCTTCTTCATAATGCGGTCCATAATTTCAACAGGTTTCTCAACAAAGTGCAATGAATCGTCGATCTGGATGTCTTCCAACGGGATATGCAGATTTTCGTCAGCCAAGCACTTTCTTAAATTTGAGACGTGGAACACAGGATGAACTCCACTAAGGTCGGAAGGTAGTTCCAGTTTATAAGCCACCTTCCCAATCCTTTTCAAGATTTTGAAAGGTCCAACAAATCTTGGAGCCAGTTTACCATTCGTTCCAAAGCGAACAACACCTTTCCACGGTGAGACCTTTAGGAGAACCGTATCTCCAACTTGAAATTCTAATGGCTTACATTGCTTATCGGCATAGCTCTTTTGTCAACTTCTTGCCACTTCAAGGTTCTTGCAAATTATAGAGACTTTATCGGTCGTTTCTTGTATAAGTTCAGGACCAGTGATGAAATTCTCACCAATGTCGGTCCAACAGATCGGTGAACGACAATTACGACCATAAAGTGCTTCGAATGGTGCCATCTTGATACTCGAGTGATAGCTATTGTTATACGAAAATTCCGCGAGCGGTAAATGCGTATCCCAATCACTACCAAAGTCAAGGACACAAAGGCGTAGCAAATCCTCCAAGGTTTGGATGGTTCGCTCGGTTTGACCATCAGTTTGAGGATGGTAAGCCGTGCTTAGATCCAATTGAGTACACAGGAGTTCTTTCATAGACGACTAAAAGTGCGAAGTGAAACGAGCATCTCGGTCGGATATGATATGTAGAGGTACCCCGTGACAACTTACAATTTCATCAACGTATATACGAGCCAACCTTGATGTCTTGTAACTGTCACGTATGGGTATAAAATGTGCCGACTTGGTCAATCGGTCGACGATCACCAATATGCTATCATGTCCACGGGAAGTTCAGGGTAGCTTAGTTATGAAGTCCATAAATATGTGTTCCTACTTCCACATAGGAATCTCGGGTTGCTTAAGTAATCCACTTGGACGTTGATGTTCGGCTTTAACCTTCGTACACGTGAGGCACTTAGCTACACAAGTCGCTATGTCTTTCTTCATTCCAGGTCACCAATATTGATCACGCAGGTCCATGCACATCTTATTGGAGCCAGGATGAATAGAATAACGAGTTTGATGAGCTTCATTCATGATGAAGGTACGAAGATTATCACGATTTGGAACCCAAATTCGATTTACGAAATACATCAACCCATTAGGTTTCGTTTCCAATTGAGTTAGAAGGTTATGCTCCAGTTCATCCTTCATTCTTTCTTCTTGTTGAACCGCTTGTTGAGACTCTAGGATACTAGACTCGATGTTACTATCTATTCTCAAGTTTTGTTGCAGTACAGTAATCTTGTTGACATCTAGACGAATCTCAGTATCAAACTCTCCCAAAGTGTCAAACCATTGGCATCCATCCCGAATTTCTTGGAAAGATACCATCTTGTTATGGACCTTACGACTTAGTGCATCGGCTACGACATTTGCCTTTCCAGGATGGTAACGAATGTCACAGTCATAATCACTAATCAACTCAACCCAACGACGTTGTCTCATATTGAGATCTTTTTGATTAAATACGTTTGAAGGCTTTTGTGATCAGTGTAGACTATACATTGTGTACCATAAAGGTAATGCCTCCAAATCTTCAAGGCAAAGACCACAACACTAAGTTCAAGGTCATGTGTCGTGTAATTCACCTCATGAACCTTCAATTGTCTCGATGCATAAGCTATGACCTTTCTTCATTGCATGAGAACACAACCAAGGCCTTGTTTGGATGCATCACAATACATAGTGAAATCGTCGTTTCCAACGGGTAGGGTCAATATAGGAGCATTGCACAACTTGTGCTTTAACGCTTCAAAAGCTTCTTCTTGCTCGGACCCCCACTCGAATGGTTTATTCTTTGTGTTAAAGAAGTGAGCGGCTTCGCGATCCTCAAAAAGTTGGTAATGAATCAGCGGTAATAACCAGCAAGACCAAGGAAAGAACGAATTTCGGTTGGAGTTGTGGGAACACACCAATTCTTCACAGCTTCCACCTTTAAAGGGTCAACGTGAATTCCTTGGCTATTCACCACGTGTCCTAGAAATCGAACTTCCTCGAGCCAAAATTCATATTTTAAGAACTTCGTGTACAGTTGTTCTTTCTTCAAAAGTTCAAGAACTTGTCGCAAGTGAAGTTCATGATTGGTATTGGACTAAATGATATAATAGTTTTCATTGAATTAAAATATAAGAGATCCTATTATAAAATTTTATTTATATATGATAAAAAAACCAAATCTCTATTGAAACCTTAGTTCACGTACGAATCGTTAATCTTATCTTTGAACTTAAACTTGGAACTTATACGTTTAGGTACTTTGTAAAGAAATTGTTGGAACATCGTCTATTATTTTTAAAATCATCTTATATACAAATGTGAATTTTCCTTGTCCCGTTTTACATTATTTCACACCGTTTTGGGGTGAAAACATGATACTTATATATTATACACTTATAAACGTTTGAGACTTGTAAAGCACTTGCAGTTCATCTTTATATTTTGTCATGGTTATTTGTATGTTGTAAGTGATTATATGAGATACATAGTTTGTTTACAATCATTAACTATTGCTATCCTGGCCACATCTTAGATCTTTGGGCCTAACAAGCCTATTTGGTGCTAAAGCCGAGGTATTGTCGGCTCCTGATGACGTATGCTTGGTCATCATGGGAACCAAATACACTTAGCCAATCTTATATACTTGTAATCAAGTCGAGGTTTGGTTGTAACAATATGTGTTCTATAACCTTACTAACTTATAACCTATGACATGAATTGCTACTTGTAACCTTATCATAATATGTATGAAAACCTTGGAAACTCGCCAACTATTTTTAGTTGACCTTTTATTTTTATCATGTTTAAGGTAATCCTCAAATTTAAAGTGAACTTTTGAAGCTTGTATAATCTAAGACTTAGACCTAGTTAATGAAATAAAAAGATTATATTTTGTCATGTTATGTTTGAACTTATTTCATGTTTGAGACTCATGCTTGTAATGTTACCTTTAAAACTTATGAATAATATAATTGGATTTAATAATAGTGTTATGTGGCTGTGAACGATCTTAACTCTCACATCTCGACGTTTCCGCCGTCAAGGTTGGGGTGTGACAGATTGGTATCAGAGCCCATAACTATTGGGATCTAGGTTATTAGAAATGGTGACCTAGACTATAGTTTATGCATGAACCTCGTAGGATAATATTTATATTCATGTAAAGGTACATTGTTTGCATGCTACATAATGCTATGCCTTCTTATATGCAACTTGATGCCTTAGCATAGGATTGCCTTATGAATGCTTAACTTTGTTACTTATCTCCCTAGACTTATCTTTGGCTCCTTGATTCTCCCCGACAAATGAAACTTCCTAAACTTATTCTCGATGACATGTGGAATCTACACTTATTATCGTGGGTTAAATTCCTTAGACTCTATGTCTAATCTATGAAAATCTCATCAAGGTTTTGATTTCATGAACCTAAGAAATTTGTGTGACATATAGACACCTGTA
>BJCO01776055.1:0-14333 GCA_018326465.1 Flaveria floridana | reverse complement strand
ACCAGGTCTCATTTGCTGACCCGGTCCTTAAAAAAAAGATGCTGACCAAGCTGACCAGGCCTTCCCCCCCTTCGGCTTCGGCGACCTTCGCCCCTCGGCGACCCGCCTCGACGACAGCCACAACACCGATTTGGAGGTTCGATTTGGACCGCTGCTGCTGCTTCTCCACGATGCTGCTGCTGCTGCTGCGACCGCCTCATCGATTTGGAGGTTCGACGATGATGGTGCGATCGATTTGGAGGTTCGATTTGGAGGTTCGATGATGATGGTTCGATTTGGAGGTTCGACAGGGGATGATCGATTTGGAGGTTCGATCGATTTGGAGGTGATGGGGGCGTCGCCACCTGCGGGAACCCCACCTGCGCAACCCATCCCCGGCAGTGATGGGGGCGTCGCCAGTGATGCGGCGGTGGTTTGGGGACAAACCGGCAACGGATAAGGGTGGACGATAGCATATAGAGCGATTGATCGATTGATGAATGAATTGGAGGAATACTGTGTGTTTGTGATGGAAGATTGTGTGAAAATGTGATGAAGAAGACGATATTAGGTTTTTATTTAAAAAATATTATTTTATACTTTTTGTTTATTTAAAGATATGCTTTATAATAATAAAATAATGAGTAAAATAATGAGTAACAACGGGTAATATGATTATTTTTTTCATTCAGCAGAGTCAGTCAGATACATAATCAAACAGTCAAGTTTCAATCAGATGCAGACTCAGTCAGAACTTCTTACTCGGTCAGCTTCTGACTCAGTCAGATCTGACTCAGTCAGCACAATCAAACAGCCCCTTAGCATGCTCTATTCATCAACACGCCAAGGCTCTTCAACTTTTGTAACCTACACCAATTTAATGTTGCAATCATGCTATTTTAATTTAATGTAATACTTATTAGGTGTGTACTAATTATTGTCTCTTAAACTAGCCTCAATATGTATTTTTAAATCTTTTATGTGTTTAATTTTAAGAAAAGATCTTTCATCAACAAATTCATGGTATCAGAGAACACATTCAATTCATAGATCTCAACACATACACAATCTTCCTAGTTCTAAAAAAAGACCGAAAAAATATTGTTGCAAGCATCATTAGTTTTATCAGTGTGAACCTAAACAATGACAGTTATCTTTCGTTAAAACCTTAAATGATGGCAATCCTCATGTCCATGTGTCTTCTTGATCAAATCTACTCAGTCACCAGCCCCATTCATACTCCCTGATCTAACTCATTACTTTAGCCAGTTAGAACAGTACAGACGGTTATGTCTCTACTTGTATCAATGCCAAACTAGACCCTTCTATAGCCCATCTTGTCGTAAGAACTACAATCGCGCTAGAGCTCTGGAAGGTGATCAAGGAAATTTTTCATGAGCATGTTTTCACTGAGAAATCTCATTAAAGAGCCTAATTTCAATTGTGAGAAACTGTTGAAACACGAAAGTCAACTATTAGTCTATTACAGTCTTACCATCAATAATGAAATTTAGAAAATAAACTATAAACTATATAATAATATTTATAAATACAGAAATTTACATCGATTATTAAATTTAGAAAATAAACTATAAACTATATAATAATATTTATAAATACAGAATTTACATGTTATTGAGTACCGAGACATTTATAAAACAGTTTAAAAAATAATAAAACATCGCACATGCAGATGTTCACACACCCAATAATTCAGAAAACCAACCACATGTATACCAGTCAATAAGTAATATTTCAAAAATCTAATTCACCCGAAAAAGAACAAAACAATATAAAAATATAAACGAATTATAACACCAATACCACAATCTCAATCCATTATTTACATCTAAACAAAGTAATAATTTCTCCAAAAATATAAAGAACAAAACAATATAAAAATATAAACGAATTATAACACCAATACCACAATCTCAATCCATTATTTACATCTAAACAAAGTAATAATTTCTCCAAAAATATAAAGAACAAAACAATATAAAAATATAAACGAATTATAACACCAATACCACAATCTCAATCCATTATTTACATCTAAACAAAGTAATAATTTCTCCAAAAATATAAAGAACAAAACAATATAAAAATATAAACGAATTATAACACCAATACCACAATCTCAATCCATTATTTACATCTAAACAAAGTAATAATTTCTCCAAAAATATAAAGAACAAAACAATATAAAAATATAAACGAATTATAACACCAATACCACAATCTCAATCCATTATTTACATCTAAACAAAGTAATAATTTCTCCAAAAACGACAGAAACACTTAAAAAGCATCATAAACAAAACAAACGCGTATAAAAACATAACATCTCTAAGGTGTAACCTTAAGGGTAGCGTTTCCATGAGTTGTCTTGACGGTTGTTCCTAAACGCACAACAACCAATGGAGTAGACAATGATGAGGACTACGAGGATGATGACATTCAGGACAGCAATCTTTTTCCAATCAGTCTTTATGTCATCAAGCAATCCAGCCTTGCATGATTGGCAGCTGTAGCAGAGGGTGTTTGGGTTGTTGTCCCAAGTGTTGCAGTCTGGGTTAGTTGATGTTGTCGTGGTTTTGGTCCAGTTAGTTGGGGTCACGTAGGTGAAACCGCAATCGTTTGAGGGCTTGCAGCAACCAGACTACAATAATATAGCATTAATCAAATTAGAAGAAAAAAAAACATATTGAGGATCACGTTTAAATTATACCTTTAATTTTGACTCATTTACTTAAGAAATTACTTAAAAGAAGATAGGGTGGTTCAAACTAGAAGTAAAAGATGCAAATGCAGTAGTTTTTTAAAAAGATTAGGTTCAACCACAACTTTTAAGTCAACTAAACATGTGCTCACTTCTCTTTTTATAAAAATAACAATAATAATCATAATAAGCCCATCATGATTTAAAGTTCACAACAGAGTCAACTTTTTCCTCACAAATAACTCAATTTTATAACCACCAAGACACTTTTTTCCATCCATTAAGGTCAAAGTCAACTTTTTGCTTAAAAGGTTGCTTATTTTATACTTAAATAAAGAAACAATTGGTTAAACAAATACTTTATCACCATAAACATGATTGTAACAAGTGCCACATCAACCCTTTGATGATGTTATGTATAACAAAACTAATTTTTTAAGCACAGAAAACCAAAACAAAAAGTCCACTTCCCCCTTGTTAAAACCAGTTCTAACCAGACCCTTCAAACCGGTAAAAACGAGAAAGAACCAGTCGGAGTTGGATCACTTGAGCCCATGGAACCAGTTATGCCCAGTCAAGTTTTCAAAACAACTGGGCATACCGATTACACCTCTGGTTTTCAAAACATTGAGCAAAACAAATAAACTACCCCTGGAGTGTTAAGGTATCTTTGATATTTAGATCAAACATTGAGATGTTCATTTTGTGTCCATAAGAACCGGTGTTACTAGTAAAAGATAAAAACACAACTTGCACTGGAAATCTAGAATTGTTTCTTGCAATTATGCAATAAAACTTTATAGTAGCAAAAATACAAAAAAAAAAAAAAACCTTACGTATTCAAATAATCAAATTAACATTAGGACACCTACCCATGATTTTAACACCTACTCTAATAATTCAACACCCACCAATATCCCATCATCATCAATTCCTCAAATTTAGCTCACAAAAATCCATCAACGGAAATCAGATCTCATAAAATCAACGAACAATCAACAAAACCCATCATCAATCATGTTACTCTAAAACGAATTAAACTCCAAAATCGCACAAAATCATAAACAATTCAACAAACCATCAACATATATATTCAAATGATAAAAACGATCGAAAACTACCTGGATCGCCGACAGATGTCTGGTATAGAACACCTCAACGGGAGTATTACTAGATCCATCATCAATCAAGCTCTGACACACCTTACTATCCTGCAAACAGCTCTTAATCTTATTCCAATTCTTCTCACTATTCACCCGCTTCTGCAACCACCCCGAATAATCCCCCAACCGATACTCCTTATACCCCCGACCCGACAACACTTCACCAGCACCCTTATTCGTAACAGCAAACGCAAAGATCGTGAAGCAGAACAGCAAGAGGATCAACAAGAACATCACGAGGAGGTAAACCCACAGGAGCCACGATACGCGACAACAGGCGCCGATGAGGCCCGCGAGGGAGACGATCATGAGGAAGACGCCGAGGGCGATGACCGGTTTGTCGAGAAATCGTTCGCATTCGGTGGTTGCTTGACGGGAGAGCCAGATGCCCCCGATCAAGATGGGGAGTGATAGGAGGAATGTGAGGAAATTGACGATGCCGATTAGATTGTTGCTGCATCGCACCATGATTGATTCAGTTTTGTGAAGATTGTTGTTGTAAAGTTGATCGACTTTTGGGGGAAAGATGAAGAAAAGGTAAAAGGGTAGTGGGGGTTTTATAAGGCGAAATGAATGTAATGCCGTTGAAAGGCTGTATGGGGTTTTGTTGTATGTGTGCGAAATGATAAATTTTTATAGATGCTGCCTTGTGATATGTATTTTATGTGCATTGTGCCCCTAGGTTGTTTGCTATTGTATTTTTAAGTTTTAGGTTTTTGACTCCTAAAAAATGTCTTGGTGATGGGCATTTTTATGATACAAACAACTAAACCAATCAATTTAAGCCTTAAAAAAATTTGGCCCTCAAATTGAAAAATAAAACATTTTATTTATATTTTAAATTGAAAACATATATGGTAATACAATTAATATTTGTCTGTTAAAAGATAAATAAGAATGATAGCAAAATAATTGAATTTTATCGAAGTCAACTTACAAAATTTGATTTATCGAGGTCAACTTATGAAATTTGGTTCATCAAAAGTTTATTGTCTGTTCACTGTTGACAGTTATTGTAGGTCCGTATATTTTAAATTCTCTTTTATAGTGATCATTTAGTGTATCAGCTGTTATTGTGTGATCTTGTTTTATACTCAATCGCTTTAATCTACTACTATTTGTTTGCCAATTTAATCTATTGTTATCTATCTTGATAAATCTATATTTGCATTTGTTTTTTATTTTTACTTTAATCTATTAGTGGTTGTTTATCATTTAATATGTTTTTCTACAATTGATTTTATTGCAGTTTATTAAGTTAGTTTTTGTCCTAATTTTTTTTTGCCAAATTATAAATAAAATCTTGTTAGTGTGCCGATCCAAGACAAAAGTCTTTAAGAATAATATATGAATGGGGGCTCCAAAATTGTATTTGCTTTAGCCCTCTAAAAATATTGAGCCGACCCTGGTCTTGGTGAATATGATAGATTATTGAAATGGTATGAGACAAAGTGAATGTCATTTCTTAGATCGAGTTTATTTGCGTTGTTTTTTGAAGCGGGAGTCTTGGTTAGAGCAGAGTTTTTATCTATTGGAATAGAAAAAGTGATGATTTCATCTTTTATCATTATCAAATTCTAACAATAGTTTTGATATAAGTATAATTTTACTAAGTTTTAATATCTGTATTGTCAAACTTATAATTTCAATTTTGCTCCCTAAGATTTAACTAAAGTAACTATTTTCCTTCAAAATATTAAAATCATCAATTTACCTTCAAAAGTTTAATATGTTGTTTCAATTTTACTCTAAAAGTTTCATCATTTTGGATAAAATTGAAACAATTAATAAAACTTTTGGACTGAAATTGAAACAACTTTTGAAACTTTTGAAGGTAAATTGATGTTTTTAATCATTTGGAGAAAAAATAGTTATTTTTAACAAACCTTGAGGAGTGAAATTGAACTTAACTCTTATTTTTTTATAAAAGAGATGCAAGTTAATATATAGCTCGTTTATTATTGTAAGTTAATAATATTAAGGATGGTCTTAAATTGTTGAAATTTATTAAATAACTAAAACTGAAGCAAACCGCTTGGTGCACTTGTTTGATGATTATGGCATTTGGTTTATTGTTTGACAAACCAAGTTTAATTGTTTGGTTGATTGTTTGGAATTTGAAGTAATTACTTACCTTTATTAATTTTTTGTTTTGTAACAGATAGTTATGTATATTTGTTATATCAATTGATTTTCTTATAAGTTCTAAGACCTAAAACAAAATCATGATTTAAAAAAATTAAAAAAAAAAGTTTAAACTGTTAAAACCGTCAAATTAAAAAATTTCTGTTAGTCTAGCACACCCAACTCACCTAGATTGTACGTCTTTAGGATCTAAATCACCGTTAAAAGTTCCTCTCAAAATTTTCAAAAAGAAATGATTAATTAGGTTTCACTAAAACTATCAAATCCTGACTATAATCATCTCTAACAATGGCTATAGATTTACTACATTAGACTTGTAGTTCAAGGGATATTAATCATTTGTAAGAATCGGAAGTTAGGGGATGAATATGCCTCCATGAATAATATTGGGGGACCTTTAGGGTAACCAAATGATATTATAAAGGGCATGATTACTAAAGTAGAGATATTTTGGAAGAGAGTTATATATTAATATTATCTCACGCGCTTATACGTGTGTAGTGTGTGGGTATTTCGGGTTTCAAACGGCACCAAAGAGGCGCATCTTGGAAGCTTCATTATTCATTTATTCTCCTCCCGAAGAACTGTTCTCTTTGCTTCCAAAACCTGTTTTCGCTGTAATTTATGGGTGATGTTATTCTACAAAGTGTATTTTTGTTACAAAGTGTGAGAAGACACAATCAGGCTAAAAAAATCACAAAAAAATTTATATCTCACAATATAAATCGAATTTTAAAAAAACACTTCGAAGCCTTTGTTCATCTCGTTGTACTCTTTCGGAAAAAAAATAAATTTTTTTTTCATTGTGTCACTATATGACACAATGACGTCATTGTGTCTTTTATATTGACACAATGACATCATTGTGTCTATCATAATGACACAATGAAGTTATTTTGTTTTTCATAAATGACACAATAAAAAAACATTAATTTTTTTATTTTTTTTTTATTTTTTCGTTTATTTTTTTCTTATTGAGGACGACTAAGGGAACAAAAGCTCCAAATTATTTTTTTGAAATTCGATTTTGATTGTGAGATATAATTTTTTTGTGTATTTTTTTGACTAATTGTGTCTTTTTTTGACTCATTGTGTCTTCTCATAATTTGTTGTAAAAATACACTTTGTATTTGGATTTTTTTCATCATTTATTTATTGTATATTTTAATTTTAATACTAAAATTCAAATATAGTTGAAAACATATCTGTCACGCGTCTAAAAATATAGCTATATTCAGTTTTTCTTTTAAAATTGAGCATAAGTTGTGGGAAACTTGCATCATCTCCACTTTTATTTGTTCCATTATCCGTTCTTACATTAACAAGTATACAATTGGGTTGATGCTTTTAAAGGACCTCATTGAAATTTTTTAGATACGTGTATGTGAAGTATGACTCCAAATTACCTAAATGTTTTATTCATAAAGTACACTAACCATGTAAAAATCTCTTACGGTTTATATTGTTGATAACCTTAATTAAGAGTTTAATCCTAAATGAAAGACTAAATTACTTAATTTTTATATGATTTGATTAAAAGTACAAATATAATTTTAAAGCCCCTGAGATTACTCATCGTCCAAGTAAAAATATACATTCATTTGTTAAAGTATAGTTTTCTATGCTTGTAATAGTACTTGCAACATAATATCCTTTTAATACCAAAGAAAATCTAGTATAGATCAAACTATATTCCATGGTTTACCTTAAAGACTTCCATTAAAGTGTAATGTGAACTTAGATTGCTAGTAAGTCTATTAATCTTCCTATAACGTAGGCTATATCCGGCCTAGTATTTATCATGGTATACATGAAGCATCCAATGGTTTTGAGAATTCAAGTTGATAAAAGAGCTTTACCTTTGTTAGGTAAAAGCTTTAAATAATGATCAATGGGAGTTTTAACAAGTAAACAATTCTCGTAATTAAAATTAATAGGTTTAACAAGACAAGTTTGGTGTGATTTGCTGTAAACATCTACTACCACTTCATACATGTAACATGTAAGCGATGATCACTGGACATTTAATGAGAAGCGCAAAACGTGATCACTACATAAATTAGTAAGTCGAATATTAGTGATACCTCACTAAAGAGACGTTCTGATGATCACATCCATATTAGTTTGACGTTGAAATGATGATTACTATCATCTTAGTGAAATGTAAATAATCTCTACTAGGATTTAGAGAGAAAATTAACGGTGAAGAACACATTTTAATCTAAAGCAAGAAGTGGGCGTACGAAGGATTTATGAACATCCATCGAAACCAGTGTACATTATGTTACGTTTTCTTTGCCCTTTTACATACCTGTAAATCATATGTATGTTAAATTACTTTATTTGCTTTAATTTTATTTTATCTTTCTTAAATGTTTTTCTACTAAATTACTTTTTCTTTTATATTATTATGGCGCAATATGTGAGGTGTATTATTTTTTTTCCATCTATGTTTCAATCTTCAAAACCGAATACCTTAATATTGTATGTTTCTTTTATATGCTTAAGTGTGTTAATATCACTCTCGTAACGCACGTAACGAAATTTGCAAACGCACCCCATCACGCGTGCGTGATTAATCTTATCCAACCCAATTTTCTTGATAAGTATAAAGTACATATACATTTGATTAATATTAAATGTTTGGTTTTTAATTTCAAGAAATTATATAGATATTTTAGTTTCTCTTACGTACAAAATTATTCTCTCCAAGTCGTGAAAGTTAGGATATGAAAATGATAGACACTAAAAACGTCTCTACGCGTCGAGTGGGGCTGGATCAAAGCTTAAAAATACAAGAATCAAGTCTATTTGGCGATTTTAAAGAGTCTTAAAAAGAAGACAATTTAACGGGACTAGTCAAAGAATATATATAAGATAAAATTAAGATTTAGAAAATTTCACTAATATTAAAATATATCTTGTCACATATTATATTCTCACACTTATTTCATCACATATTACTAGCATAACAAGTCAGACTAATGATATTATTTATATCATTTTCAAATTATAAAACATATTTTTTAATAAACTAAAAATGTTTCTTTTTATTTACAAAACATAGTTTTTTTGTAATAAAATATGAAACAACAAGTTTTATAATACAATTAACTTTAAAAAAAAGACATTGTTTAAAACATGGTTTTTTCAAAAGATTTACTGTTAAAAAACAACTAGTTTTCTCACCTGCGCTACGCGGCAAGAGTTTTGCCATTTTTATCTCACGTTACGCGGGTAATTTTGATCATTATTATTTCAGTTTGTCGAAACCACATAAGCAAATACCAAAACCGGTTCCAATAATACTAATATTGGAAACTATATTTTTCGCTCATAATCTATTTGATTCGTCAATGTACGATAACGGTATCTGCACTACGGCATTAAAAAAATACCCGGTTTTAAATAAAGCAAATGAATAGTTCAATTCACCATTGTACAACAATGGTAGATACACTCGCTCTAGCCTATGATATCAAAGAAGTTACTCGATTTTAAACAAAACGGACATAAATAAAAGTTAAGAAAAATTAAACCATTGGAATTTTGTAACTGAACAAACATTTATATCAAATTTTTTAAAGTTTCTATTCGTTCGTTGAATTTTTAAAACATATACTAATAAATTTATTTACTTATAACAATCTGAATAATTAAATAAAAAGTATAATATGGCATTGAATAAACTAAAATTAAATATTTAAAATTAAAAGTTGCTAAAAACATAAAACATAAAATGTTGTTACCAAATTCCAAAAGTAAAAATTTCACTGTTGCAATTGTAGTTGCTTTTTTATGTAGTATAAATTATTTAAAACAAACTTTTTTAAAGGGGAAAGTTTAAAACAACATTGTTATCGTTTTATTACTTAAATTAATTAATACATAATTTCAATCATGTATTATTTTTAAATTATGTTATAGATTTAAATATTAATTAGTAACTTTTTATTTTATATTTTATTAACTCATATAGTAAACGAGTTTTTAAACTAGTAAAGAAAACATAGAATCAATGATCATTATCCCATGTAGTTATGTGTCGCACCCTCAAAATTCACGTGCGGGGTTTTGCCAGGAGGTGTGTGAATAAATCAGGATCTCAATCATTAGTTACTTAAAACGACATTATATCCAACATTTAAATCAATTCAGAGTTTGAAACTTTAAAACATTTGCGCAAAACGTTTTGTAAATAATTCAAACTCAAAGTACTAAATGTAAACTGCGTAAAACACGCGCCCAAACTAAAGTATGTAAGCATATGTTGAATCAAAAGTAAAACAACGTTTGAACAAAAGATGCTTGACAAGTGGGTGCTCCTATGGGCAGTTGCTAGTAACGACCTGAGAAAAGCATACTAAAATTATTAACATGGCGGTTGGTGAGTTCAAGAGTTTGTACACATCAAAAACAGTAGCGTTAGTAAAAATATAAACAAGTGCATTGAAATATATAGCTAGTCTAGTTTCATTAGTAAAGAACAATAGTGATTTCGCGATCGAAGCTGACTATGTTTGTCTGTTTGCCTCTTACCACAACATACTAGGTCGTGACGCTGTTAGTAGTTTAGTACAATATTTCACCCGTTGACTTCTGGTCACACGGGTGAGGCTTATCAGACCCAGTGGTACTACCCAAGATTTCCCGCTAGGTTACTTATTAACGATCCGAAATTGTGAGGGCTTTCTTTGGTATATCACACTCTGTCTTACTAAACACATGTTATAATAGTAAAGCGTTTAAAATACAATATGCTTTCTCCTCCAAAAAGAGAGGTAAATAAAAGGTGGACATTGAACTCACCTGGTGCGCAAACAAACAATAACAAAAGCTAGCGATGAGTGGAAAGACAACACTTCAAAGGTTACCTAGAACACACAAGTACATAAGTACGTGTACACAGAAAGCTTAACAACCCTAAGTGTTACATAAACACGTTAACCCAAGGTTTTATAAAACAAGACTCATTTGACCTAGTTGACCCGTTTAAGACAAGTTAATTGAATTTTTATTTGTTCAAGTATAACAACTCATTACACATTATTATCACACAAGTGTTCACGTATGCCACATTACAAACCCTAAGTGCTATAAAACTTATTATGAACAATATTTTGTCATACAACATATATAAATCTCAAGGTGTCCACAATTACAATTTAACTAACACATCATACATCACCATGATTCTATCATAGTCCCAACCTAGTTCCATAATCACCTAACACCATCCATTATCATGTATACTCCATAAGAGCCTAAGTTTTCACAAGTTAAAGCATTCATACAACCCAAACAACACAATGTACCACCTTAGACATCATCAACAAGCATGTTAACTTGATCCTAACATCATAAACATGCTCCATTAACAATATCCAATGATCTATACAAATAAAGTTTACCTTTCAGGAAAGTAACATTAAAAAAATCCATCTACACCAATTTATTCATGAATTCATCAACTTCATACCTAATCAACCCCATAACAATCATCTAGACATGGCGAAATCAAAAGATCATACAATTTACATCAATAAAGTTTCCCTTTCGGGAAAGTAGCATACAAAATCTATCCTTTCACCAATTTTAAATCCATTTCATCAATGACATATCTAATCTAGTTCATAGCAATCATAATCACCCATTTAACATCAACAATTCATAAAAACATGAATTCTTATGAAGAAAAGTTTCCAATTTTGATAATATATGAACTAGATGACAAACCATGGATTTCTTGCACAATCAACATAGATTAACATTCATATAACATAAATAACATCATATCATCATCAAACAATCATCAATTTCATCTTTACTTCATAGTTTTCGAATTAGGGTTCTTCAAGAACTAAAAATCATAATACCAATCAAAATCTAACCTTTTAATCTTGTAGAAATCAAGACTTGAACTTGCTAACTTGTTGTAATGCTTAAATCACACCAAAATCGACTTGTTCTTGAAACTAGAAGCTTGAATTCGCAAGGGGGGGGTGTTTGGGAGGAGTTACGGCCACAAGGAGAGGGAGGGGGCTAGGGTTGGGTTTTGTTCAACTTAACTTAATTAAAATTTACCATTTAAACCGTATTTAATCACCTTTTATAAAAATTAATCTTTTTAGCATTTTTTAATAGTTTTAACTACAAAATACAAGTATTATTAGTCAATAATAATAATATTATACCTTTCTAACTAATAACAAAACTCATGAATATATATATATATATATATATATATATATATGTATATATGTTATATTACACGTAGTACGTTATCAAGTAAAATTTATAAATAATATTTAAAATCCATAAATTATATAATTACAAATTAATAATCAAAATTATTAATTAAATTATTATCTGTTTATCATACATAAGTGTTATTAAGTCACAAACGTTCCAACACAACTAGTGTGTGCTCACGGCATATGTATGCAAGACCTGACAGAACTAAGGGAGTTTGATAACGGAAAATTATCGGATGTCATATTATCCCCATGTTGAAAGAATTTTCGTCCCGATAATTGCGTTACATGGTTGTATTACATCACTGGTCACTGCATTGGCATAAGAAAATCGAGTGAGTTTCGAGTGAGTTGTCACATCATCCCCATGTTGAAATAAATTTTGTCCTGAAATTTAATTTATACCTTTGCCGGTTGTCGTCATCGTTTTGAATAAGTGAGGATACTTAAGCTTTATTTGATCCTCACGTTCCCACGTGAATTCCGGACCACACCGAGAATTCCAATGGACTTTTACAATAAGGATCTTCCTCTGCTTCAAGGTCTTGACCTCACAATCCATCATGTCAACTGGTTTTTTGACAAAGCGTAGTTGCTCATCCAATTGCACTTCCTCGAGTGGTACGACCAAAGTCTCATCAGATAAGTACTTTTTCAGATTTGAGACGTGAAATACATTGTGAACTCCACTTAACGAGTCAGGCAGGTCTAATCGATACGCAACTGGACCTATTCTTTCTAGAATCTCAAATGGTCCAACGTATATCGGATTAAGCTTGCACCTTTTGCCAAACCGAATCACACCTTTCCATGGTGAGACTTTTAGCAAAACTTTGTCGCCGACCTGAAACTCCAAAGGTTTCCTTCGCTTATCAGCGTAGCTTTTTTGTCAGTCATGTGCTGCGGCCATACGATTTCATATCTGTACTATCTTCTCGGTAGTCACATGCACCAAATTGGGGCCGGTTGACTATCACCAACTTTTATTTTATTGATATTAATAACAATACTAATACAATAATAATCACAACAAGTAACAACAATAATAATAATAAGAACAACCACTACCACCATGATATTAATAACAATAATAGAACTTTTATTTTATTGCTTTGATTTAAATAATATAAATATGATTATATATTTTTTATATGTTAACAAAAAAATTATTTTTCTTTAAATTAAGTATAAGTTTTTTTTGTTTATTGCTTTTGATTTATTAATATAAATATGATTATATATCTTTTATATCTTAACATTATTATATTATGAACAAAAAAAACCAAACCGGTTTGGGCCCGAATCGGTTTCCAAACCGGCCCAACCAGTTTCATAGGGTTGGGTTTTTCATCCTAGGAACCAGTTTATAACCCAAACCGGTTTGGGGTCAAACCAGTTTTGACTTGAGTTGACCAAACCGGTTTTAAAAAAACCTTGTTTGTACACCACTAGATAAAAGTCACATGGAATAAGTAGTTGTCTATATAATTGTAAAAAGTTAGAAATTAGAGTAAATTACTATTTGCATCCCTAACATTAGCCCATTTTAACCACTTGCATCCCTGCAGTTTCAAAATTGTCATCCGTCCCCTAACGTTTCATTTTTATTTCCATTTGAGTCCAACACACTAACGTCGTTAGATTTTTCCGTTAGTTTTTGTAACATCTCGTATATTACGTTAATTAAAAGTTAACATCGTTTAATCTTGTAAGAGCCGTTGTCGTGAATTATGAACCTCATGGGTTACTTATGCTTATCTTTTAGTTGTCTTCAATCTTTGAAAGTTATTAATCAAGTTATTAAACTGGGTAATAATAATAATAATAATAATAATAATAATAATAATAATAATAATAATAATAATAATATAATAATAATAATAATAAGAATAATAATGATTATAATAATCATACCAAAAGTAATCTTGTAAATAAATAAAAACAATATAAGTGTTATTATTTTAAAACTTGTAATTAATTAGTTGTTAACATAAAATAATAACAATTCAAAACCTCAGGGTCTAAACTGTAAATTAATTTAAACTTAAACCTAAGTTTTGGGAAGGATTT
>BJCO01776053.1:0-10048 GCA_018326465.1 Flaveria floridana | reverse complement strand
GTGATGAAAGTTTGAACTTAAGGGCCTCGGTAAAAGAGGCAGTAGTAGAGGAAGTGCACCAAGTCATGCAGATGATTCTTCCATCTGTGGTAACTGCAGTTATTAAGGTGGTATGACAGGACGAGAAGAAAGAGAGGAGGAGGACCACAGGAAGAGAGGAAATAGAACAACCGGAAACTGAGACAGTCGTATCTAATAAGGAGGAGGAGGAGGAAGAAGTTGTGCAGGAAACTACACGTGGTTATAACTATGGGGCATTTTAGAGATACAAGCCCCCAACATTCGATGGGAATGGAAGTGATGCTGCTGCTCACCGATAGGTGAGGGAGATGGAGGCGGTACTTGATATCAGCGAGTGCCGACAAGATCAGAAGGTGAAGTTTGCTACACACTCGTTTGTGGAATCGGCCTTATGCTGGTGGGACAATATTGTCCAGGCCGAGGGTAGTAGAGCCATTAGAAATATGAGGTGGCTAGAGTTGAAGAAGCTGGTGATCGAGGAATTCTGTTCTCATCAGGACTCAACAAGATAGAGAGGGAGTTTCAACAGCTAGAGGCAGGCACCATGACACACCAGCAGTACACCACCAAGTTTAATGAGATGGCAAGGTTAGTGCCGGATTAGGTGATGCTGGTGTCAAAGAAGATCAAGAAGTACATTCAGGGATTGCCAGCTGACATCCGCAGGTATTTGATCACTGCCCGACCGGGTACCTTTCGATCGGTGGTAGACCTGGAGGGTAGGTTGTATGATGAGAGGGAGGTAGCAGTAGTCGAGGCGAAGAAGACAGGTGGTGGTGACAGGAACTGGATTAGGAAAAGATTTGGACATGGCGGTTTCACTACAAACAACAAGAGGATGAAGGTGGATGACCGTAGGGTGGGGTCATCAAGCTCGGGGATAAAGAAGTGAGGTAAATATGGGAGAGAGCACGTTGGTGAGTGCAGGATGGGATTAAATGTTTGTTTCAAGTGCGGGAAGCCTAGCCACATCACTAAGGATTGTAGGGTGGTGAGGTGCTACAACTGTGGTGAAGTAGGCCATCTGAGTCAGGAGTAAGAAGCCAAGGGCTGAGAGTTCCAAAGCGAAGAAGAGGATGGAAGATGGAGGACAGAGGGCAGCTGCTAGAGCATTCATGATGATGCGGGATGAGGCTAGGGTAGACCCCGATGTCGTGTCAGGTATGTTTCTAGTAAACCAAATTTATGCCTCTGTATTATTTGATTCTGGAGCTAGTAAGAGTTCTATTTCTACTGCTTTCTGTGATAAATTGTTTGGTAGTAGTAGAAGTCTTAGTAAGCCATTCGATGTAGAAACTGCTATTGGTAAGTCCACTAGAATTACTGATATGATAGAGGACTGTGCCATAGAACTAGAAGGTCACAGGTTTTCTGCTAAATTACATGTGATGCCCCTAGGCGGATTTGATGTAGTATGAGGGATGGATTGGTTAGAAACCTATGAGGCAAATATCGTGTGTTGCAAGAAGATGATTTGATTAATTGCGCCTGACAGGAGTTCGGTGAAAGTTTACGGTGATCACGTCACTATAGTTCCAAAGGTTATTTCGATGGCGGTGGCAGAAAAGTACATGAGACGTGGATGTAGTGCCTATCTGGCCTACGTGAAAGATGTGGACGCGTCAGTACCATAACTGTCTGACATACCAGTAGTATGTGATTTCCCAGACGTGTTCCCAGAAGACTTACTAGGTGTGCCACTGGATCATGAGATTGAGTTTCATATTGATCTGATATCCTGTGCTCAACCCATTGCCAAAGCACCGTATCGATTAGCCCCGACCGAGATGAAGGAACTCATGGTTCAACTGCAGGAGTTGATGGATAAAGGGTTCATTCGACTGAGTATCTCTCCATAGGGTGCTCCGGTCTTATTTTTGAAGAAGAAAGACGGTAGTATGCGGATGTGCATCGACTACCGAGAGCTGAACAAGTTAACGCTAAAGAATCGGTATCCGATACCGAGGATTGACGACTTGTTTGACCAGCTTCAAGGCACCAGTTAGTTCTCGAGGATAGATCTTTGATCTGGTTACCATCAGTTGAAGGTAAAGGAGCAAGATATTCCTAAGACAGCTTTTCGCACGCGTTATGGACACTACGAGTTCGTCGTTATGTCTTTCGGTTTGACTAACGCGCTAGCTGCCTTTATAGAGTTAATGAACCGAGTGTGTTGGCCCATGTCAGATAAATCAGTTATTATGTTTATTGATGATATCCTGATTTATTCGAAGAGCGAGGAAGAACATGCCAGCCACATACGCGAAGTATTGCAGACACTTAAAAGAGAAAATTTGTATGGTAAAATCTCTAAGTGTGCTTTTTGGTTGCGCGAGGTGCAATTTTTGGGTCACGTGGTAAATGCTGAAGGAATCATGGTGGACCCGGCAAAGGTTGAGGTGGTGATGCAATGGAAGTCTCCAAATACGCCATCCGAGATTCGTAGTTTCTTGTGATTGGCGGGCTACTATAGAAGATTTATACAAGACTTTTCCAAGATAGCCCCACCTTTGACCAAATTGACCCGTAAGGATGTGAAGTTTGTGTGGGGCCAGAAACAAGAGGATGCTTTTGAGGAGTTAAAGACAAGATTAACTCAGGCTCCTATTTTAACATTACCCGAAGGGAGTGAGGACTTAGTGGTATATTCGGATGCTTCTTATTCGGGGCTAGGTTGCGTGTTAATGCAACGTGGAAGGGTAATAGCCTACGCATCCTGACAGCTAAAAACCCACAAAGTCAATTATCCCACCCATGATTTGGAGTTAGCGGGTGTAGTCTTTGCGTTGAATATTTGGAGGCACTACTTATACGGGACGAAGTGCACCATCTTCACCGACCACAAGTGCTTGAAGTACTTCTTCGAGCAAAAGGATCTCAACATGAGACAGAGGAGATGGTTAGAGCTCATCAAAGATTATGACTGTGAGATCCATTATCATCCGGGTAAGGCCAACGTTGTGGCTGATGCCCTTAGTCGAAAAGAGAGACCCAAGCCGATTCGGGTGAAGTCTTATCAGTTGGTTATGACCTCGGACGTGATGACACAAGTCCAAGGATTTCAAGATGAGGCGTTGGAAGAAGATCGCCTTAACTCTGAAAGGATGAGAGCTCTAGTCACGAAATTAGGAGAAAACACTCACGGGGTGAGAACCCACTTCTGGCGGATGTGGATTCCCCGATACGGAGATCTAAGGGGAAAAATTATGGATTAGGCTCATATGACTCGATACTCCATTCATCCAGGTGCCACCAAGATGTATCAAGACATGAAGAAGGATTACTGGTGGTCGGGTAAGAAACGTGACGTGGCGGAGTATTTGAGTAAGTGCCTTATATGTTTGCAAGTAAAGGTAGAACATCAGAAACCATACGGGAAGATCCAACCATTGGATATACCTGAGTGGAAGTGGGAGCACATCACTATGGACTTCATAACGAAACTAGCTCGTACGGCGAGGGGGTACGATACCATTTGGGTGATTGTTGATCGTCTTACAAAGTGTTAGGACCGTGTACGTACGGAGTACTAACTAATTCAACGTGAAACCTGATCAAATAGTGCAGAATCCTATTTGATTGGCGATCCAATTAGTGAGAATGAAAACCTAATCGATCTAACGATTAAACAAACGTTAAGAACGAGTAAAGATCAATCAGGAACGAACTTTGAAGTTGGATGGACAAACTGCGATGCTCTGGACGGCTAGGGTATGATAATATTCGAAGTTTTATGTTTTTCCACGAATTATGTGGTATTTATAAGTTGCAGTGTATAGTCGTACGACTGAGCCATTTGCATGGTTCAGTCGTGCGATTGAGTCAAGCGATTGATTCATACGCACGACTAAACTCTACGAATGGTTCAGTCGTGCGACTGAGCCAGTCTTATGACTCAGTCGTGCGACTGATCCAGTCACTTGGTTCAGTCATGCAACTGGTCCATAAGCATTGTCCATTCGTGCGTCTGGTCCATGAGCATGGTCCATTAGCATGAATAACCACCAAACTAAGTCAAACACATTTCTAAATCATTGTTGACTCAGAACTATGAATAACTACTACAAACCTATATATAATGTTCAGTCAAGCGTGTAGTAATAAACATTATAAGAATACAATATAATCAATAGTAAATAGACATCCAAACGCATATCACATTACAATAATACCCTTGTATTACACATATGTATGAAATAAAAGACATAAACATTCAAGTACAATAAACTAGGGACTTCATGTATCAACAAACTCCCCCATGGACCTTGTTTACTCTATCGTCTAACATTCTTCACATGCTCTTCAAACTTCTTGTACTTCTCCTCTTTTGTGACTACTGCATGAATCTCAAATGCAAAACAGAGGCTGATAACGTGTTGGAACTGGAGAGCTTGTACAATGTCCTGAGTGTCATAGAATAGTGGCCACTTGTATTGAGTATAGACATCGTCCGCTGACAAGTTGGTAAGTCACATTGGGTCAAGTACCCTGATCGTCTCAATCTTTCCATCTCTATTAAGCACTATAACCACTTCTCCCGTTCTCCAATCATAATACCACCATTTGAAATATGATATGAAGTCCTGTGGCATTTCCGTTAATGGGGTCTTAGACATCATTCTTGGAGGACTCCACTTCAACACCACTTTTCGCCTTCCAGAGATTGAGTCAACTTCAGTTTTATGAAGAAACCACATCAGTTGTTAAGGTTTGAAGTTGACCCATCTCGTGTGGTATTCCCTCTTCAATGCCTTCTCAAACCAACCCGACATCTTTTCTAAGTTTGTATACAGCAAGTTTAGGCATGCAAGTCTGTTCAGCTCAAAACCTGGTAGAGTTTTTAGATCATGTGGATGTTTATAATACTCAATCTCTTTCTCTCTTTTGACAGCATAAACATTTAAATCCTTAAAATAGGCCCAGCTGATAAATTTTCCTAATACTTTCTTATGTCTCATAACTTTATACAGCTTGGTGTAGGCATTCTGCTTTGAAGGCTCTCTCTGATTCTTCATCTCAGATAGACATGCAATCCATTCTTCCTTCTTTTGTGCCACATTAGTATCATCAGCCTGAGCTTTACTTTCTGCAGCTTCTTTCTCCTTTACCATCTCATCTACTTTGTCAAATCTTCACTTACAAAAGTTTCACCCAAATCCGGGACAGTCTTTCCATCAAAATCAGTGTACTGAGGATAGTGCTCAGACGTTACATGCTCAATCTCTATCTCATCAACTCCTCGTAGCTCATCATCGCTTATGATATCAACTTCAGGAGCATCTTTCATAATCTCATCCGGATTTAGTCTAAACATATCAGCCAGTTGTTCATCTGTCAAGTCGTGAATAATCTCCCCTCTTTAGGTGTATAGCTCACCGATCTACATACAATCCCTTGCAAATCATGAATCATTGTGAGCTGAGTCTTAATTTGCTGAAGGGGAGCAACATCAAAATCGTCAACCTGTTGAGTTTTATCTGCTAAATAGAATGATCAACAAAGCAAAGATTAATGAACATCAAGGCATTATACAAATTCAACTTCATTTTCATTAATTTAACACATTTTTTTAATACAAAAGATTTCAAGTTACATAAACACTCTTAATCATTACTTGAATCTTTGTCTTGAGGCTTATTAGCTTGAGGAGCTGAGGAAGAGGCTCCCTGATCTTGACTTTGCTTAGTTCGCCTCTCCTTCTCCTATTGATTTGAGCCTGACGCGTTTGCATCACCTTCAGGTTCGTCATCCTCATCATCATCTTTCTTCTTCTCCTCTCTAGTCTTATTCACATCCACCTCATCATCATCATCATCAGATTCATCATCGCTCGAGTCATCATCATCATCATCTCCATCACCCTTTATAGTCAAGGGATCTTCCTTCCGCCCTTTCAATCTCAACACAATCTTCTTATTCTCCTTCTCTAGATTCTCAATCCTCTTGGTAGATGCCAGTACTAGCTCATTCTAAGCTTGAAGGGCCTTATGACCTTGAACTAAATCCCGCTCATAGGATTTATTCTTCTTAATTAGTTTGGAAATTTGATGGCCCTATGTTGCATTCACTGAAATCAGCTGGCTAATATGGGCAGTCTTCAGATCATCAGCTGCCAGTAGCTTGAGCACTAGCCTGTTAAGGCTCGCTAGTTGTTCCTCTAACCTAACTATGGGTAGGGAAGTACTCTGAGAAGTGGGAATTTGAGGGGTTGAGGTGCTGGCTTGGGGAATGGTAGGATTGGTGGTTGAAGTGATGAAGATGGGTGTGGGGATAGGAATAGTTTGTGGAAATGTTGTGTTGGGTATTGTGGGTGAGGTTGATGTGTGTATTTGGGTGGTAGTGGGTGTGTCAGTGGTAGTGGTTGTAATGGTGGTAGTAGCAGGGATAGTGGTAATGGTGGTGGAAGAACTCATCATAATGATCCTTTGGCATTTCCCCTTTCTTCCCATAGGGTTGGGCCATCCTCTTCTTCCTAGTCCCCTTAGCCATCGGTGCTCCCCCTGTGCTGCTAGGTTATGCGGGTGTGTAGGATGGATCAGCTTCCTCAGTATCGACACCCTTCAAGCTAGCCTGGCAGGCACCAACCACCTCCTTCCCACTATCTATAGCAACCCACTTGCTACCAACCTATCTAGCAAGAGGCTCTTCCACTGAGTCGTCTGATTCCTCTCCCAAGTCAAAATTACCCAGATCTTCCATAGTGGGGAGATCTGGGTGAACTATAGGCTGGCCAAAGCCACCAGCAGCTGTTGAATTACATCCGTGACCCACATCCGGGTCATCATCATCATCATCCTCATCGTCTGGAATCACAACATTCTTAAAATATAAGTCATTGTCATTGTGACGCCATTTCTTCCTTGCCGGTGCTACATAGTCAGCATTGGCCAGATGGCCAAACAACCATCTCACTGTGGGCTTTATCTGCTTTCCCCTATATACCTTCATCCTGTCCAATGTCGTGTCATCCATCACCTCCAATGACACCTCATCGTCTTTGTTCTTTGGCAGGTTTGGGAGTTTCTCGTTGATGATCATCTGGAGGAACCAGGGATACATAAAGAAACCCTCCTTCCCCTTGGCCTCTATGTTCTCCCTCATATAGCTGAATAACATCTTGGAGAAGCTAAACGGGTGGTTCAGTACTAACGCCACAAATGCGTTCTGAATCTGATCGCTCATCTCATCAAAACCACCTCGTCGAGAGGCTATGCACTTTAGAATCACATGTTCTAGATACTGGAAAGGAGGGCACATGTTGCTCTTACTAAGCACACCGACATTGATGTCACCGGCATACTTAATCCTCTAGAAAGCAGCCCCTAACAGTCATAGGATGAAGTTTGGTCGGATGATCCCTATCGTCTCCCAAATCCAACACTCACCTCGGGTCATCTTCACTGATATCTATAGCCTGGCCAAAAATAGAGCTCCTGATCCGATATGGCTCAACAGTACAATCTACTACAGCATTCTCCCAGAACGCCTCCTGTAGTGATCAGTATAGTGTGCAGGGTGTAGAGATCTCCCTCTAGATCCTGGAGTCGTTTAGGAATTCAATAATTCCTACAAACTCAGCGGCATTCCTCGAAGTAGTGTTGAGGTAAGCACAAATGTTGTACTCATGATCCACCTTTCCGCCATTTTTACTGTAACACAAACAGCAACCATTAGAATAACAAGTTAGACCGATCCACATGGAAGAAGCATTTGAATTTGAACAGGTCTTATCATACTGGTTCAATCGTACAATTGAACCATACGACTGAACTCAATCGTACGATTGAGCATCCGATTGAGCTAATTCACATGTCTTGACATACGATTAAGCCATTCGTACGACTGATGCACCGATTGAGTCAATCGTGCGATTGAATCATGCGTCTAGTTCAATCGTACGATTGAAGTTCATCCGACTGTCTAGTCGCATACGCACTGTGCGAGACCAAAAATTTGAATTTTCTTTGAATCAGAAATATCCATGTTAAGATTACATTCATTAGATGCGCCATGACTTGTTATAACACCAGATATACATTAAATTCACTTTTAATTTCATTTAAAGGCCCTATTTGGTGTTTTTCAGTTTGGTTTAGTTTGGTTATAGTTTAATCTGATTTTCAATCTATTTTGGGTACTTTACATCATGTTCTCATCTTGAAAGTACCTTTGATCAATGCGGAACCATTAGCAATCGAATAAGAAAGTTAAATCTCCAGAAAAATTTTTAAAAGGGTCCTTAGGTGGTCGGGTATTTGAGAGAATTTGAAACAAGTGTAGGGTTTATGACCGACTGAACCCCCCTTTTATACTATTTTGAATTTCAGTCGTGCGACTGGCCCCACTCGCATGGTTCATACGTGCGACAGAGGTTCAATCGTACGACCGACCTATACGCTTTTAACCAATCTTACGATTGGTTCATACTGAGGTTGCCATTCATGTGACTCGTCCATCCTCATGGTCGAGTCATGCGATTAAGCCATACTTGTGGTCCAGTCATGTGATTGGCCCATTATGTGACATTCACCTCAGATGTGATCCTTTTATCTTTCAGAAACAAGCTTTTAACATTCGGTTCATTATGTGACATTCATAGAGTTTAGTCTTGTTACATAGTCCGACACTGACACAATACTAACGTAAGTAATGCAGGAAAACTTGAACTAAAACTGAAAGATGACATATTTTTGTATTTTTCATTTGAGGAGGTTTGAAAGTATTTTAACATTACTTAAAAGATTTCTCCCCCTGAGTAGAATAGCTTCAAACATTAACATCATTTCTAGAAAGATTCACATGGAATCAGACAGGCCTAAAACACAATCATTTGGGATCTTTTGTATTTATATCAATAATAGATAACATTGTATATCCGATTCATAGAATCTCATTCATCTAAGAGTCAAAAGCACTAACAGGAAATCATGCTAGAGCTGTTGTATAGCACACATTGATTTTGAACATCGAGAGATGCAACCACAATGATTGTCAGTATATTTGTCCATTTAAATCCATACACTGATTTTTGACACACATTGGTGATTATTTAGGTGTATTAGTTCAACAAGTATTTGTGGATCCCATGCTTATATGGTAATCAACCTTCCTCAGGTGATATTTGAGCGGTCTATGGGTTTTTGTCAAGAAGATACTATTCTAAGAGCTTTCAAAGAGATGCCAAGCCTTAGGTCAGTGCCATCGCACAGCAGAGAGGTGCAAACAACAATGAATTCTTAGAATATATAGGTTATGCTTATCCACAGGTCAGTGTCATCGCACAGCAAAGAGGCACACTTCCTATCTTCTTGTTATACCAATTTTATAATACATTTCACGCAACAACAACATTTGTCATTTACTTGATTGCGTTTCACTTGATTAGCTTAATGACATTTGTCATATGCATTGCTCATGTTTTTGGTCATTAGCACACATTTATGGCTTTCTTTTTGCTCCTCACCCCTTATTGGAAATTTATTAATTGTGCAGACCAGGGATAAGATGGGTACCCACAATATGTTGATTGATTTAATTTACATGATTCACCAATGACGTCTACTAGTCTATTGTGTTGAATCTACCGACATATCATATAATGAACTTGCAACCCCTAGATCTACTTTCTCTATGTAACCACAGTAACAGACTAGCTTACTATCATTTTTCAACTTATTAGGCTTTGACTTCTCAGAATTATAATTTTCTGTGACTTTCAATATAATTTTTCAAAAATGAAAATCTTTTTGGTGTCCCAAACGATTCGATGCCTGTGTACTATCATTTTCCACTGTACTGAATCAACTTCTCAAATTTGATGTCTTTGCTTTTCAGCTTACCTGCCCGCCCCTTTTTTTAAGTAATAAATACTGAAACTGAAACTATTCTCGCCCTAAAATTCTAAATCAGAAAATCTTTTTGTATTTTTGACATTTTTAAGATAGAAAAGAAAAGAAAATAAAATAAAATAAATTTGACAGAAAAAATTAAAACTAAGACACATACGGACGGACTATGAACTCGACTC
>BJCO01775976.1:0-10799 GCA_018326465.1 Flaveria floridana | reverse complement strand
ATTGACCATATGTATGGTGCCTCTACCGCTTACCTCTAGTACTGTGGCATACGCTTGCTGTTCATTTAATGACTTCGGCCCAGTAGCTAAGACTAATTGAGGTATAGCATACGGTATTGGTACAAAAGATATCCAATGTGCAAGTTAAGATGTAAAGAACGAATGAATGAACGAACGAAAGAGATAATAAAGATATTATCTATGTGTACGTATGATGTATGATCACGTGAAAGAAAAGAACGGTTATTAATGATAACAAAGTATGTTTATTATAAAACTAGAACTTAATTAGTAACGTTGACTTTTTATGTGTTTCCAGTTGGCAGGTAGTGTTGCTGAGGATGGTACGAGGCGGCTACTCAGCTCTTTTGGGATGGCATTTCTTTGTTGATATTTTTGTAATATATAATGTAGAATGTATTTGGAAAACAAAGTGGTGTTTGTTGAGGATTTAAATAAACGGGATTACTTAAGGAATCCTCTTACCACTAAAAGTCACTGTTTATGACTATTTTGTAATTGACTAATGATGTATCGCTTTGCAAAAGCTTTTTTGATGAAATGAGAACGTACTTTTTATCGATTCCGCTGCATTATTCTACTTAGTATATGTAAACTATATGTTTGAAGTGCAATGAATGACCAACTGTAAGCGTCCCGGGGACGGGGCCTTACATCTTTGTAGGTTATTCTTCTGTCTTAAAGGCTTATAGAGTGTTTAATCCTAGATTATACATAATTGATGAAACATCAAATGTTCAATTCAAGGAACATTCTTTTCCTAAATCTACAAATGGTCCTGACTGGTTGCTTGATATTGACTCCTTTACAAAATCATTTGATCAATATCACTTTTCTGATGTAGGAAACCTACAATCAGCTGAATCTTCATCATTAGTAGAAAGAAGGAATGACTTTCCAATGATTCCTCCAACCTCTACTGAGCAACTTAATGAGGATGTACCACTACAAGCTGATCCTGTTAGACAATTAGTTCAAAATCAAAGTGTTGCAACTGAAGATGGTCCAAGCATACAACCATCACCTTCAGAAGAACCATCCACTGAAGTCAGAAATCAAGATCATGTTGCACCACCAGTTGAAACTGAAAGAACTTCAAATGATGGAAGCAATCAAAGTGCTGCTCATGCTGAAGCAAGAATTGAAACAGGCTTTGATTATTTTCACACCTCCCCTACAGTACAAGATGAAGTTTCGTCACACCAGGATCATCTGAATGTCTCCAATCTTGATGTAACCATTGCTGGTGACTCAATTCCCACCACCAGAACACACAAGAATCATCCAGTGGATAGCATCATTGGTGAACTTAATGAGAGAGTGACAAGAAGCAAATCAAGCATAGCAAACATTTGTTTTTTCTCCTGCTTTCTTTGTCAAACAGTACCCAAAAATATCAAAGAGGCTCTTTAAGACAATAGTTAGATTGAGGCAATGCAGGAAGAGTTACTGCAATTCAAGAAACAAAAAGTATGGCAACTGGTAGATCTTCCCCAAGGACAATACCCTATCGGTACCAAGTGGCTATACAGGAACAAAACTAATGACAGGGGAATCATCATTAGAAATAAAGGAAGACTAGTGGCTCAGGGGTATACTCAAGAAGAAGGAATCGATTATGATGAGGTGTTTGCTCATGTAGCCAGACTAGAAGCAATAAGACTCTTTCTAGCATATTCAGCATTCATGAAATTCACTATTTATCAAATGGATGTCAAATTTGCTTTTCTGTATAGAAAGATTGCTGAAGAAGTCTATGTGAGTCAACCTTCTGGATTTGAAGACCCAGATTTTCCACACAGAGTGTACAAGCTTGACAAAGCCTTGTATGGTCTTCATCAAGCTCCAAGGAAGTGGTACGAGACTCTCTCATCCTTTCTTCTTGAAAATAGGTAGAAAGAAGAAGGATTGATCAGACTCTCTTCAGAAAAAGAAAAGGAAAAGACATGTTGCTGGCTCAAATATATGTGGATGATATCATTTTTGGCTCAACAAACAAGGTTCTCTGCAAAGAATTTGAAGAACTCATGCATTCAAAATTTCAAATGAGTGCTATGAGGGAACTCACACTCTTTCTAGGAGTACAAGTCCAACAAATAGCAGATGGAATCTTCATTAACCAATCAAAATACGTAGTAACTATGTTGAAGAAGTTCAAGTTTGCTGATTGTTAGTCCATCAGAACTCCTATTGACACTAAAGTGAAGATTGGCCCAGATCCTAAAGGCAAATCAGTGGATCAGACTCACTATCATTCAATGATAGGCTCACTTATGTATCTAATAGCCAGTAGGACTAACATTATGTTTGGTGTTTGTGTGTGTGCCAGATATCAAGCAGATCCCAAGGAATCCCATGTGAATGTAGTCAAGAGGATATTCAGATATCTTAAGGGCAAGCCTGCTCTTGGATTATGGTATCCAAAGGAAGGAGACTTTAATCTCTATGCGTACACTGATAGTCATTATGGGGGATGCAATTTCAACAGAAAATCCGCTTCTGGCGGTTGTCAATTTCTTGGTCCCAGACTGGTCTCCTGGCAGTGCAAGAAGCAGACAAATGTACCTGTTTCAACAGCTAAAGCTGAGTATATAGCAGCATCAGCATGCTGTTCTCAAGTTCTTTGGATTCAAAACCAGATGCTTGATTATGGTTTTAACTTCTTGCACACACCAATTTACATTGACAACACAACAGCTATGTTCATAACAAATAATCTAGTTCAACACTCAAAAACTAAACACATTGAAATTAGATATCACTTTTTGAGAGATTGTGTTGAAAAAAGGTTAATCAAATTGATACAGGTTCGCACTGATAATCAATTGGCTGATTTATTCACTAAGGCATTTGATCCAACCAGATTTGAATTCTTAGTTCAATCAATTGGCATGATTAACTTTGAGTAAAATTTAAAATCAACCAAAACATTCAAATATTCCAAAAATACAAAAAAAATTAATTTAAAAAGGAAGAAGTGTATGAATTATACTTGGGAAATGATATAATTACAGTCGTTATATCATTCATTGTGCTTACTTATAAATCTTGAATGACTGACATGACTTATCTGATATGCGGGTAGGCTCAACTTGGAAGAGAAGATACATGCAGTGATAAACTAAAGCTTATAATCAACTGTGAAGCTCTCATCTCATAGTATGTGTAAGTATTAGCTTATCCAAATGTATGTGTGTGTAGCAACTTAAACACACCAGGTAATGATATCATATGAATCTCTTTTACTGACATCAGTTTCTCTTTTGTTTTGCTGAGCAAAGACCTAGAGAAACAAGCAAATAGTGCTGATGTCATGATCCATCAAGATTCCCAATGAGGAACACATCCATCTTGGATGAAACAAACAGAATAAAAAAATAATCATTCAAAATGAATGAAACAAAAGAATCCTAAGAGATCACCTTCCAAAGTGAAGTGAAAAGAATCCCAATGAGGATCAAAAGTGATAAAAGGATCAAAAATAAAAGAATCCCAATGAGGATCAAGTAAAATGAGATTTCATATTTTAAGTAACCTGGTCAAGTAAGATGTTAAAAGTTCTAACATACATTGCATGTAGATTGTTAACCTTAACATGCTTTTGAGTGTGAGGTACATGTTGAATACCAAATTAACTCAAAACATGATAAGATCATTTGCATCAAACTATTAACCAAGTATGAGTTTGAGAGGATAAACATACCTTCAATCAATATGTTCATGAACATATCTGTTTTACTAACAATTGCTTGCACTTGTGAAAGGTAAGATTGATATGATCCCAAAGAAAAGTATATCTCAACTTCTTGTACAAAAAATCACAAAAAGATTTTCCTTTCAAAATTTTCAGCTCTTTAAAGTTCTTATCTAATATAGATATAAACTTTAGGGGGAGTAATTAAAATTTTGATTATCAATGTACAGATGTTTACAAAAAATCAATCAAAAATAGTTTCAAAAAGCAGAAAATCTAACTGTGTTGGTGCAGAAGTTATATCATATTATCTCAGCTTCTTGCAAACATTTTGAAGCACAAAAGTCCAAGATCAGTCAAACATTGGGAAACTTGTTTCATCTCTGATAAACAAGTCAATCCAAGTAAGAATTGACAACTCAAGAAACAGAAAAAACTTCATAACAAACAAGCAAAGACTCACCTTCATAAAGTTCAATCATCAAAGCAAAATCAACCAAAAACATCCATAACAGGAACATTAAATGTTGACAAGCTCAAAACTTAATGCAGGTAAGTGCATTGGTTAATGCGGGTGAAGGTAACCCATGCGAATAACCAATGCAGGTAACGGTAAGGAGAAGAAAAACACAGTGAAAGTAATGCGGATAGGTTAACTCTACCGCATTAGTCTCACCACAAATAACATTCTTCAAGTATGAAAACCAATGCGGACAAAAATCTGTTCATCCGCATTTGTTTTCTCAGCCGCATTTCTTTTTATATGGCTGAAACTATATACTTGAACTTTGTTATATTTGCATTTTAGAAGTGTGTTCACACTCTTCTATCATTAGGCATAAAGTTCAAGAAATGCAGACAACTCAGTTGTTCTTCCGCATTTGTTGAAGTAAATTCAGGAAGACAAGTGTTTTTCAGCATTTACTACAGTGTACAAATACTGACTAAGTAAGTCATCCGCATTTGCAACAGTGCACAGACGGATGAAAACTTAATGCATCCGCATTTGCTATAGTGTCAGAAAGGCTGAACTTAAACCTTCCACATTTGCTACAGTTAACAAATGCTGACAGAATTCACCCTTCCGCATTTGCTACGGTAAACAAATGCTGATAGTTTTACTCTTCCGCATTTGCTACAGTAAACAAATGCTGATTGTTTTACTCTTCCGCATTTACTACAGTAGTCGACCGCATTTGTTTTTAACACTTGTAAGATTTGAAAAATCATTAAAACGACTATATAAACAGATCATCATGTTTCATTTAATACTTTTCAAATTTGAGAGACTCTACAGTGCATCGAGCGAAAATCACCATTCCTACTGTTCTTCATACCTCATTAAGATTTATCATCATCATCGAAAGATTCAGTGTTCATCAAACCCAATATTGCCTACATTTCGATTCTATACTATCGTAGTATCGAAAGCAAGGTGATTCTCAGACAAAGTCGATGAACTCATTTCAAGAATTCAGAACCCTAGAACTGAAAAAATCACAAAACATCCTCAAACTAAGGATTGATGAACATTTTCGAGCTAAAAGTTACATAGGATCTTGAAAATCGACACAAACTTTTGATTTTCGAATCCCTAATTATCCTTCGGGTGAACAGGGGATCCTGAAAACTGAGAAATGTGACCTCAAAACTTATGTTTGAAATAAAGATGAAGTTGAATCAGAAAATAAACAACTAAATAACGTATAAAGAATGATAACAAAATCATACATTGCAAAATCAAGACTAGGTCAAATATTCATAGTAACAGTACCATTTGATTGCTTAATTTTAACCATTAAAAAGTCAAAATGAAATAATCAACTTGATTTTCATAAATGTAATTGATAAACAATGATTCACATCTAACACATATGCATCTTGTGCAGAATCAGATAGAAAACCTTACATGGAGCAAGCTTCATAATGTCAGTGATTATCTTGACCCTGATGCTCCTGAAGCTGAAGGTTTAAGAGACATGATCAGATTCATCCTAACTACTACAGTGGCACATGCCATTACTGTCAGGCCTATTATCTATGAAAACTTCATCAGATCTTTCTGGGGGACTGCTGAAGTGGAAGACATAGATGGTGTGAGAACTTTATCTAGAAGAATCACTGAGGATCACACTCTGGTGATTACTGAGCAAACTATGAGACAGTGTCTAAAGTTTGGAGATGATGCTGATACTCTATTAGAGCTTGATGATGAAGAGATCATGACTTTCTTTGCCAATATTGGATATGAAGGTGGATATGAGAGGAAGCAAATAGTGAGGGCTGGTAGACCTACAATGGAGATTTCTTGTTCACATCTTCCAACATTGTCTATCTAAAAGGAAGACTGGTTGGAATGACATTCTTGTATCCATATCATCAGCTATATGTGCTCTATGCACAAACCAACTATTTAACATGTCAGCCTATGTGTTTAATGGTTTGGTATCCAACATCCAGGAGGGTAGAAGACACATGTTTCCTAACTTAGCACTTGTAGGACCAGTGATGGACATTCCTCACTACACTACTAAGTCCTACAACTACCAGAAGAAAAGAGATCCAAGGAACTTCTACAGTGGTACATTCTTTCTTCTACTACCATGGATTCTTCAACAAATCAATCCTGCTGAGGGTATTAAGGATCAAGGACAGGCAGCTACTGTGATTAAGCCTGATCCAGAAAAAGAGCAAGCTGCTCCAAGTCAACACCATGTTAAGGAGGAAGCTAGCATGGCTGAAGAAGGACAAAGGCCAGTGTGACCACAGGTTGATGTAGGTGGTGATCTTCACACTGGACCTTATGTTCATACACCTGATATAGCCTCACCCTTTGTACATGCACCTATCCCATCTCCATAAAGATCACAAACCCCATTTCCTCAATCACAACCAATCATCTCACCACATATATCATCCATACACTCACCTCATGTCTCACCCAGTCACTCACCCCATATTTCACCAATTCATCACTCACCCATATCTCCTATTTACTCATCTCCCTCTACTGCTCATGCTGAGTTTGGTGACTCTGCCAGCTCCTCAGATGAATCCAAATTGTCATCTGATGATAAGGATGACCAGATGCCTATGCTTGTAAGGCAAGTGATTTCAGAAGCTGCTCCTTCTGAGAGCTTTGCTGAATCAGAGATCAACAAACTAGATGAAAAAGAAGAAATGATCTCTGAGCTTCTAAAGATAGTATCAAAGATGGAAAATCTCCTGAAAAGAAGATCTGATATCATTCAAGACAGACTTCTAGAGATGGATGAAAAAGAAAGAGAGATGAAAGAAATAAAGAGCAAGAATGAGGAGGAGAAGAAAGAAAAGGAAGAGGAGATTGAGAAGTTAAAGGAGGCTCTCCAGCACTCAAAGGATGAAGTAAGTGGTCACTTAGACATTTTGACCATCCAAACCATTACAATGGAAGAACAAGAAGTGCTGATTGAAGAACAAACTGTCACTATCATTGATCTACAAGCTCAGGTAGCATCTCTAAATAAGAGAGTGTCTAATTTGGAGATGTTGGTCAGAATTAAACAGGAAGCTGAAAAGGACCAAGATGATCAAGATGATAGCAAAGATAAGAAGAGAAAGAGGGAATGTGAAATAGATGATAGTGATCGAGATTCATTAGGGGAAAGTGATCATGACTCTCCACAGTCTAAAAAGATGAAATTCACTGAGCCTGAAAAGGAGGCAGAAACTAGTGGTACTAAACCAGATGAATCAAGTATCAAAATGGTGGTGTACTTAAGTGAACCAGCAGAAACTCAAATTGAAGAGGCTGAATTCAGTGATAGAATCTCTGCCTTTGACTCCTTTGTTGCTAAAGAATTCATCATTGATGATGAATTCTAGGATTTCATAATCAATCAGAAGGGAGGTACTGAACCGATAGTGGTTATTCCTCAATCTCCTCTCCCAATTGAGAAGGAATTGAGCTTACAAATAGTACCTGTTGTGTCCCTATCTAATGAGCAAAAAGAGTTAATCAGAAAGCTCTATGAAGAACATCAACAAAGAGAATCTGCTGCTGCTGTAGATGAGCAAGAAAAGGCTGAATCTGAATCACTTCCTAAAGAAGCTGAACAAGCTGAATCCTCTTCTGATCCCTCATTACAAACTTACACCAGAAGGAGGAAGTACCTGGATGAAAAAGCAAAGGGTAAAAGCCCGGTTAAAGAGGAAGAACTGGTGAAGAAAAAGCAAAAGGATGACCCTTGTCGCCTGGCAGCTATTGCTGAATTTTTAGAAGAACATGAAAAAGCAGAAGCTCAACTGAAAAAGAAGGCTGAGGTCATTGATTTAGAAGAATGAGAAATCAAGGGTGGCTATGTGGTTGATGAACCAATATCTAAGGAAATCCCTGAATAGGAGAAACCATCAGTTCATGAGGCGGTTGAGAAGGCCAAGTCAGATGATCTAATGAAGAAGGCAATATTCTTGATTGACCATGGTTATGACCCTGATGAAATTTTTGGGATGACTGAGTATGAGTATGAAAGGTCTCACTCTCCTAAGGCTCCTGTGCTAAAACTATCTTCTAAAGCCAAACAAACATCTGCTTCTCAATCTCTGTATCCTGATCCTTACAGCATGTCTGATAAGGAAATGAAGGACTTTCTGTCTGAACAATGATTTACCAAAAGAAAGTTAGGGAATATGAAGAAAAATTCTCTAAGGGCTGCCATCCTTAGAATGATTAATGAGAAGAATGATAGGCTGAAGAAGATGGAAGAAGAAATTACAAGACAACAGCCCAGATCAAGAGTTTCAGCTCAAGACATGCAGCTCACCCACAGAGATCATGACTCTTTGGCACTTATACTTCATAGATATCCTGAGTGGTTTGCTAAGCCTTCACAGATAGAGCTTCATGAAGGACTCACCACTGCAGAGATGATTAGCGGTATGTCTACTCCTCAGGCCAAGACTAATTTGAAGATTATCGCCTGGAAGTATGACAGTGACTGGAACATGTTCATGGTCAAGAGGATCTCAGGGTTAGTCCAATTCTTCACAGAGAACTCTACTCTGGTGAACTCCCTTCAGATCCATGACTTGAAAGAACTAGCCAATCTGAGACTGATCAATCATAAGGCTATGTTCAGGGGTTATGAGTTTGAAGACATTTTATGGATGTTCAAAAGGATAGACAACTTCAAATCTCTCAAGGCTATCTGTTTGAGAAAAGATAGATCCTTTGTTAACCGACTTGAAAAGAAAAGGCCCAAGACAGCTGAAGAAGTAGTCTTCCCTGAGCTCAAGGTGAACCCTACTAAATCTTTGAAAAGAAAGATGGTAGCAGGTACTCATTCCTCCATCCCAATCTCAAATGTCTACTATGATGAGAAGACTTATGAGTTGGTGATTGAAAGAAGATGGGGAGGAAAGGAAGGGGCTGAGATCAGACTATTTAGTGGATATGAGGTTAGACTGTTTGATGAGTCCTATATCCACTACATCTACACAAGGCACTTCAGGGACATCAGCAACAAGCTTGGAGAAGCTGATATGCAATTCTTCTTGAAATGCATAAAACTCCTGAAGATGGCCTATGACAGAATACTTCATAAAAGAGAGCAAAGGAGGAAGAAGAAGACTCCTTTGCAATTTGGGAACATTGTGAAGTTGGAGGTCGATGTAGATGGATCTTTACTGATTCACAGAGATGGGATGTCTACTATGTCATTTTAGGAGCCTACATCTTTGAAGAAGCTGCCTATTGAGGCCATACAAACTATGAGCCAAATGAATATTCATGTTCTGAGCAGAGAGAAGTTAGCTTATGCCAGACAGTTCTCTAACATGATCAAGGCAATACTGGATCCTTCATTCACAGACCCAGCTCCTGATTCATCTCCTCCTACTGATCAAGACCTAGCAGAATCTTCACAACCTCATCCTCCAAAACCTTGAAGTTTCATAGGCTGTATAATCCTTAGGGGGAGTATTGTTGGACCCTGAAGGATTATACATGCCAATTCAAATAATGGATGATGGTTGTTCTGCTGGAATCTCCCTAAGTCCAAGAATCAATAAGGATGAAGAATCTGCATCAATAAAGAAGACAAGTGTCAGCTATCCGCATTTGTACATGCGGATGACCAAAGAACAAATGTTGACAAGTATTTGTTCTTCCGCATTAACAAATGCGGACAACCGAACAAATGCGACCAAGGATTTACTCTTCCGCATTAACTAATACGGATGTTCAGCAACAAATGCACTAAGTATTTGTTCATCCACATTTCTCAGTGCTGATGACCAAGCACTAATGCGGTTGAAGAAAAAGAAATGCTGATGGAGTTCAACTCATCCGCATTAGTCAATGCGGATGAACAAAAGAAATGCTGATGAAGAGCTTTTGTACTTAGACTAGATTATGTATAGGGGTAGTTTAGTCATTTTGTAAAGGCTTCATGTCAGCCTATAAATAGAACAGACAACCTCGTATGTGAGGTGACTTAAGACCTTAGACTTTAGACTCTTACTTAGAGAATATCAGAAAAACCTTAGACAATCCGAAGATCTGTCTTTTGTCCCAAGTTGTTCGGTTACTGTATATTGCTCAAACCCTAGCATTTATTGTAACTGTTCAAGTGAATCAATACAAAGAAGCATTTATGAGTATTTCTTGCAATTATTGTTCTGTGTTTGTATGATTTCGCCATTTAATCACTGACTCAATCATCATATTCGGTCCTTGTTGTTTCATAACAATAGAGAATATCATTCTCACAACCTAGTCAACCATGGATGAGCACATCAGGGTAATCAAGCAGAAGATCCAAAGAGTTGAACTTGTTGACTTGTACTCCCCACCAAGTTAGGTCACTCAGGAAGTGGAGGTTATGGTTGAAACACCTAAGACAACACAACCTGAACCTCCTGCTAAACCTCAGCAAACTTCCACTTTTGATCCACAGCAGGGATCTGTCCCCTCTCAATCTGAACCTGTGAGAGAGGAAGACCCAACTGAGAAAGACAAAGAAGATCAATCAGGTGCTGCAGGCCAGTCTTCTCAGTTAAAGAGTTCAAAGAGGAGGAAAAGGATGGTTTCCAAACCAAAGTCAAA